>VDFB02263060.1:0-47446 GCA_007258455.2 Sequoia sempervirens
CAGATCGATATTATTGTAGAAGGCGGAGTTACTTCATTGCTGTGTTAGCATCAGATTGTGGTGCTCATTCTTGGCCTTAATAACGGCCTCTTTGTAAAGAAGACATTCATTGATAATTCAATATATAAGTGATATATTGTTGTTGGATTTTTCTCCCTCAAGAGGAGGGTTTTCCTAGGGTATCTGCTGTGTTATTGTGTCTGATTTGAATTAATTTTTCTGTGCATTTAATCTGATCACTAAATTTAACATGGTATCAGAGCAGGTTTGAGAAGATCATGATCAGATTTGTTCTTCCAGTGATACTCTATTCTCTTCTTGATATTTCTTTGTCTATCTCTACCTTAGTCAAGATGGTGAACGGTTTGAAGATTGAGGATAGACTCGAGAGTGCATCCAACTATACATCATGGAGGTTTAGGATCATGCTCACCTTAGAAGAGAATGATTTGGCTGAGTTTGTGGAGACCAAAGTCCTCGAACCAGAAGAGGAAGAAGAGAAGTTGCAATGGAGGAAGAAAGACATCAAGGCGAAGAAGTTGGTTGATTCCGCCAAAGACCACATTGTTCCGATTGTCTCAAAGTTGAAGATGGCAAGCGATATGTTCAAAACATTGGAGGAGATGTACGAAATCAACAACACCATCCGGGCACTTGCATTGAAGCAACAACTTCACCATGTGAAGATGGCGAAAGGAGAAACAATGATTGCCTATTTCATGAGGATTTTGGAATTGAGAGATCAGCTCTCTACAATTGGTCATGTGGTTGATGATAAGGACTTGACCATGCTTGCTCTCAATGGTCTTCCATTATCATGGGAGTCCTACATTCAAGGAATCAGTGCAAGATCAAAATTGCCCAAGTTTGATCGTCTAAGGGAAAACTGCATTCAAGAAGAATCAAGGTTGGTGGCTAGAGACATTGGTCAAAGTTCATAGAATGAAGATATTCATGTTCTCGCCTCCCATGCTTCAAAGAAGAAAGGAAAAGATGGAAAGAAAGGGTTCTTCAAGAGGAATCGAGATAAGGGAAATGATGATACACCCACCTCCAAGAAGAAGAGAGACATGTACAAGATTCAATGCTTTAGGTGTGATAAGTTTGGCCACTTTGCTAAACATTGTCCAACTAGACCTAAGCAACAAGCCACCGTTGCAGATGTTGATGATGTTTCTCCACAGAAGGATTCATGTGAATACTTGTTCTATTCAGCATTGTCAAGCAATGTACCTACAGATACCAATACTTGGCTGATCGATAGTGGTGCTTCTCAACACATTACCGGATTTAAGGAGCACTTATCAAGTTTGGTGTGAGAAAGATTCCTTCGAACAAGTCATTATCGGAGATGATGTTGGCTACTCCGTGAAAGGGATTGGGACCTCTACTCTTCATTTGGATTCCGGCATTACACTTCAATTGAGAGATGTTCTTTATGTTCCAGGAATCAAGCGCAATCTCATCTCCATTTCAGCTCTAGAAGATAAAGGATATCAAGTTGCCTTCTCTAAAAGCAAAGTTCTTGTGTGGATGGAGAATTCCAGTTTCAAGGATGCTCAAGTAATTGGTGTTAGACATGAAAGCCTCTATAGGCTATGTACATGTCCTCTACAAGCATTAGTTCATGATTCTTCAAAGTCCCTTGATTTGGCATCCGAAGATTGGCTCACCTTCACTTAGAGCCTTACCTATCATGGAGATGATAGCGGGACTTCCTAAGTTCAATCAAGAGCATGAAGGAACTTGCAAAGGATGTGCTATGGGTAAGAATTCAAAAGCTCCTTTACACAGTAGAGAAAGTAGATCTAACTATATTTTAGATCTTATTCATTCTGATTTATGTGGACCTATGTCTGTTCCTTCTTCGAGTGGTTTCTTGTATTATGTTCTTTTTATTGATGATCACTCTAGAAAGACTTGGATCTATTTTTTGAAAACTAAAGAATCTGAGGAAGTGTTAGAAAGGTTCAAAGAGTTCAAAGCTCTAGTAGAGAATCTTTCCGGTAAAAGAATCAAGATCCTCAGATCTGATAATGGAGGAGAATACACCTCTGGTAGCTTTCGAAATTTCTGTGTTGATGCTGGGATTAAGAGGGAGTTTTGTGTTCCCCATAATCCTCAACAAAATGGTGTTGCAGAGAGAAAGAACAGGAAGATCGTGGAAGCAGCGAAAGCCATGATTCATGACCAAGATTTGCAAACCTTCTTATGGGCAGAAGCTTCTAGGACTGCAGTATGTGTTCAAAATAGAAGTCCTCACAAGGTCTTGGAGAATATGACTCCGGAAGAAGCCTTTACAGGGAAGAAGCTTGAGGTTAGTCATTTGAGGATCTTTGGATGTCATGTCTATGTTCATGTTCCAAAATAAAAGAGAACTAAGTTGGACCCTTCTGGCAAAAAGGGAATATTTGTGGGCTACAGTGAGACATCAAAAGCCTACAAGATATATGTTCCAGGTCAGAAATTGATTGAAATCAGTAGAGATGTCACATTCGAGGAAGATGTTGCATTTAGAAGATCCAAGGGAACTCATGTGGAGATCGACTATGATGAGCCTCCTCAGGATATGGAAGTTGACCATACTCCTGAGATTCAGAGGGAGACTTCAGAACCAAAGGAAGATGTTGATCCAGTTGAGCCCTTGGAGCCTACTAATGGGCCTACCAATATTGCGATTAGAAGAAAGAGACCTCTTTGGGCTAGGAAAACTATGCAAGAGGCTGAAAGGTTCGCAGCTCCTAGAGGTACATTCAGAGAAAGTAAAAGGCCACATAAGTTCTCTAGTTATGTTGCTTGATAAAGGTCAGTTATTGAGTCGACCCTTTATGGTCAATGGAGGAAGCTTCGGTCAGCGAGGTTTGGAAAGATGCTATAGTAGGAGTACCAGATGTGATTCCTCCAGAATGATGTTTTGGGACATTGTTCTGGAGCCGAAGGCAAATCGTGGTCTCTTGAAGTAAATGCCGGGGATCAGAGGCATCTGACTAATGGGGCATTGAGAAATTACAAAGGCAAGATTAGTGGCTTGAGGGTTCTCTCAAAGAGAGTTTGATTATAGGAAAGAAACATTTTGCTCCACATTTGCTCCACTACACTTTGTAGGGACCACCATCATTGCCATTGTTGCATCTAGAGGATGGAAGATTCATCAAATGGATGTGAAGACAACTTTTCTAAAAGGTGTGATTGAGCAACCTGATGGGTTTGAGGTACATGGGAAGGAGTCTCATGTTTGCAAGCTAAAGAAGGCCTTGTATGGTCTTAAGCAGGCTCCTCGTGCATGGTACGAAAGGATTGATCATTACCTGTCAAGTCTAGGCTTCTTGAAGAATGATGCTGACTCTAATCTGTACTTTAAGGTAATTGATGGTGAAGCATTGATTTTGGTTTTATATGTTGATGATTTGATTCTTACTGGAGAAGAGCACTTAATCATCAAATGTAAGAAAGAGTTGGCCTCTGAGTTTGAGATGAAAGACCTTGGACTTATGCATTACTTCCTTGGTTTAGAAGTCTGGCGAAAACCAGATGAGATGATTCTAAGTCAAGGGAAGTTATAATGTCCCCTTCTCAATTGTGATCGATTCAGTTGACCATTGGCCTATTCCGGAGACCCGTAGGCTACTCAGAGGGTGAAATTAGGGTTTCCTATTTTTGAGGAGGTGGTTGCTTGAAGTTTGGAAATTGGATTGCAGATTCTTTCTGGGTTTTCAGAAAGCTTCGCAATGGTATAGTCTATTTGGTATTCCGAGCAACTTCATGAATTTACTATTTTTAGTAAATTCTACTTCTGACAGTGACCTTGTGGATTCCAGTGTTGTTGGCTCTCATCTTCAACCAGTTCAGTTGGTAATTGGATTTTTGGCCCTTGGATGCTTTTTCTAGAGAGATAAGTTATTTTCATGTTATAATGTTATATTTTAATATTATAACCCCCTTGGCATAGCATTATAACTTCATGTTGTTTTAAAAAGGGGACTTTATGGGTAAATGCTTCATGAGGAGATAACTTATATTTTTTAAGGCCAAATTAAGGGTTGGAAAAGTGGGACGCCTACTTGAGGGGAGAGATTAATTTTTATAAAGTTAAATATTGCCTTGAGAAATGGACGCCACCTTTGGAGGGAAATAAGTTGAATTCAAATTTGAAATTTGGGCGCCCTTCTTGAAGCTTCTAGAAGATTCTCTTCAAGTCTATAAATGTTGGCTTCTTCTCTTCATTTGGACATCTCATATTTTCAGTAAAGTTATGCTGCCAAAATGGTGACAGATTGCTTCGAGGAAAGAACACCTCCTAGCTTGGCTCATCTTCTTGCTTGAAAGATAGCAACTAGTTGAGAGGTAGATTGTAGTGAGTTTGTTTTCAGCATTGCATTTGAGTTCCTAGCATATTAGTTCAGTTTCCTTACATTTAGTCATGTTTTTGGAGTTGCTGAATATCACAGCTGATTGTAAGATTTGCTCATATCTCGTGAAATAAAAATACTATTGTTTTGGGTATTGCATCTATCCTTTTCTCTATGTGGGGCGACTATTCAAGCAAAATTGCAGATTTTATTATGGTGTCTTTGATTTTATCAAGGCAAATCGCCCTTTCTTGAGGGTCGTACCATCTGGAGGAACCTTGGAATTTGTGCAGGAAATATAGGTGATTATAAGCTGTGGTTTCTTCATTGGGAATTGGGCGCCATTGTCTTTCAGGGCTATTGCATTTCGTTTCATGAGTTTTGGATGTGTGGGGAGTGATTTATGTGCATTTTAGTGAGTTCTAGTGATGCTGGTTACTTCATTTCAATTGCTGGTCTGTTATATCAGTCTTAGATAATTGCAGATTTGAGAGGTGTTTGAGTCCAGAGAGTCTTGTTAAGCATTGAGGAAATCATATCTAGTAGTTGCAGCATTGGAGGTCTTTTCCTATTGCGTTTTGGCAAGCATTCTAACATATTGTAAGCTGATTAGTAATACTATCAGCAATTCTCCTTTCTATCTTACACTCACTTTATTGTACTTCCCGCTAAATAAGTGGAAGAGGCTGGCTTGCCGCCTATTTACTTTCAGTTAGTAGTTGTAGGGACCCTCTGACCATATGCTCGCCATCACTCGGCGCCATCCTTGGTTAGAGTTACTTCAGCTCATCATGCATTAGATCCTCTGACCATATGCTTGTCTGTCCTAGACGCATTCTTGGTTAGAGTTCCCTTCCAGTTTGCATCTGCATTAGACCCTCTGACCATATGCTCACACCTTGCCCACATCGGGATCCTGGTGTACATCCTTGGTTAGAGTTGCTTTCGCAACATTTTAGTTTTAGAGCTAACCTTAACGGGTGCGTGTTGATTGTAATTGCATTTGAAAAAACAAAAAAAAAATTAGTCCGGTTCATTACAAAAGTACACCATTGATGTACTTAAGAGGTTTGGTATGATGGATTGCAAATCCATGTCTACACCTATGGAGACCAACCTACATAAATTGAAGGAGGTTGCAGCTAGTTCAAACTTGGTGGATCCTACTATGTACAGACAACTGATTGGATCCTTGATGTATCTAGTTAACACTTCCTTACCCGAGATATACGGTATCTTTGCCAATTTTTAGTCAATTCATGTGGCGAGATAGATACATCTTATTTGCAACTAAACATATCACGAGATACTTGCGTGGCACCGGTTAGTTATGGTTGCGAGATATTCTTGAGATGTTGACTTGAGAGTTGCATGATTTCTTGGGCCGATTGGGCAAGGAATTAATACCAGTCGGAGCACATGGTTATTTGCCGGTTTGGGTTACGCTGCGCGGTATCCAATGCGGCAAAGCGGGTCATTTGTGGCATTGGTACATGAGGAGGCAAAGTATATTGCGGCTTTGTATGCCGGGGAAGCTTTCGGGGAAGCAATGTGGCTGTAGCAAGCTCGCCTAGGGATTGTTGAAACGATCAATGGAACCTACTATCATTCATTGTGATAACCCGAGTTGGTGAAGCTTTACGTGATACGTGTTTGACGACAAAGCATGTTGAGATCAAAGTATCACTATATTAGAGATATGGCTATTCGGCTAGGTATATAGTGATGGTAGGGCGAGACATTCTCCGCAACCTCTCGATCAAGTTTATTATTATTTTTCGAGATAGCTTGGAATGGGTGGAAGAATCGATACTAGCTTGAAAGAAGTCTCAACATGTTGAGTTTGTTTAATGAGTTCTCTGTGAAAGAAGTTCGAGGTGAAATCCCTTGTTAATCCATTTTCCTCTAAGACGGAGGAATTTGAGGTGCAAGCCCTTGTTAATGCATTTCTCTGAGATTTGAGGTGAAAGCCCGCTGACACCCTCAGGAGAGGAGTCATGAATTGCCGGTCTTAAGTATTGTGACTCCATGGCAATCACGTGAAGAGAGATTAGTGATGATTTTTTGTGTACTTGTGTTTCACCCTCTGGGAAACCATGGTGAAAGTCATGTTGAGGGAGTGACAACATCCGCATAGAGTGATGAACACTTATTACATTCCATACATAGTTGTAGCCATTATGGTTTGATATCATGTTAGGGTGATGCCGATATCACGATGAGGTGATAGTCTTCTTCTCCACTCATGGTTGTAGCCATAGTGATAGTCATCACCATGAGGTGATCTGACTTGTGCAGCTGGAAGTATCCTCCCTAGCTGAGAGGGAGTGTTGATGTTTATAGCAGCTTCAGTCGCATTCTTCCAGCCATCTCCTTTACTTCAATTGATAAATTAAATTATAGCCAAGAGGGGCTATTTAATTTATAAACATCAAGAGGCACGATTTTATGTGTTAATTAATGAAGAGTTGCATCTTGAAAGAGGCCGACATCATGCCCCATTAGACGCGATTTCTACTAGGCGCGAACTTCCATGAAAGGGCGTCATTTATTATTGGTGGCCAACTCTTAATGAAGGCCGACTTGAGAACATTTGAAGAGGCACGTCCTCTCTCAAGTGTTGTATATATATTTGATGTTTCACTCTTTTGTTGATCATTCATTCAGATTCATTTGTTCATATAGTTAGATATTCTCAAGTGCGAGCAAGAATAAAAGAAGAAATACATTATAGAGCAGATCGATATTATTGTAGAAGGCGGAGTTACTTCATAGCTGTGTTAGCATCAGATTGTGATGCTCATTCTTGGCCTTAATATCGGCCTCTTTGTAAAGGAGACATTCATTGATAATTCAGTATATAAGTGATATATTGTTGCTGGGTTTTTCTCCCTCAAGAGGAGGGTATTCCCAGGGTATTTGTTGTGTTATTGTGTCTGATTTGAATTAATTTTTCTGTGCATTTAATCTGATCACTAAATTTAACAGTCTTAACACAATAGTGTTGGAGGCAAAACGGGTCTCATCAACCTATTTGAAAATCAAAATAAAATAAAATTTAAATTTACAAAATTAAAATTTAAAAAATTACTAAAGTGAAACATGTTTATTATTTAACTTACCTTCAACAGCTCCAATTTCGAGAATGTTCTAAATATGCCTTGTGACATACGGTGCTTGGTAATGAACATTTGAATGTCTTTGGCCTCAACATACACCTGTTTGATCCAATCAATTTTGTTGCCAATTTTTTGTAGCATTAGGTTGAGGGAGTGGACAGCACAAGGTGTCCAAAAAATGTGTGAATAACACTCCCCAAACAATAACTCAACAACCCTACAATTTTTTGCATTGTCTGTTATAACTTACACAACATTTTGAGGGCCCACTTAATCAATAGCTTGACAAAGAATGTTAGCAATAAATGCACCATACTTCACCTCTCCTTCACAATCCACTGCTCTCAAAAACATTGCCCCTTTAGGAAACACTACAATAACTTTGATCAATGGGCAATTTTTTGCATCTTTCCATCCATCAAAAACGATGGTCACCCCTATTTTGATCCACGAATCCCTTATGGGTTTCAAGGATTCCTCTACAAATTTCACCTCTTTATCTAATAAGGTACTATGCACCTTCTCAAAACCTAGGCCCTTATACCCTTTTGGAACCTCATTAATAGATTTCACCATTTTTTGCCAATATGGGCGAACAACATTGAATGTCAATCCATTCGCATAGACACATCTCGCTATGTCTTGATCGGCAATCTCTCTAGCCTCATTCTGAAATGCCATTTCCAACAGTCCCTTTGATCTCTTATGTGTAGAGGTCATAGGTTGCTCTTTAGGTATGGACATAAATGGATGGCTCTCTGTAGGTTGAAAATGAGAAGGCAATGTAGGGGGCTTCATCCCTCAAGATCCTTTCTTTAACAAAGGATGATTTGATCTATGGCCTACTGCTTGGTCTGCTTTTTCTTGCTCTTCAATATATGCCAATACTTGCATTTCTAGAATGCCTTTATTATCTTCACCTAGACAAAGTTTGATGCCTAGTCCAAGGATCTTGCACAAATGGCCTTTCACTCGACTGTATGAGCTCGAATATCTAACTTTACAATGACCACAAATCCAAACATAACCTTCACCACCTGGAAGTTGTTATACCATTTCAACATATTTCCATAGGGGAAAGTTTGGGTCTATTTTGAAGCAAGATTGGCCCATGGAGCTAGAAACAATTGCCATTGTAATACCTAAGGAAACAAGTTCAATAAACAACACATTCAAAGAATTGAAACTAATGAAATTTGAAAACAAAAAAAAAATAGTATATAAATACAACTCACTTGTTAATTCATTTAAAAAAAATAAGCATGTGTTATAGATACATAGAAGAATGAAAAAAAAACCAAAAACTTCAAAACAAAACAAGAGAGTTCATTTGTAAAAAAAAAATGTAGAAAGAAAAACTAAAAACTTCAAAAAACCTACCTCTTTTGAAGAAATCTTCCTCTACGATCTTCTTGGCAACAAATGGACACTTGCAAATGCATAGGAATAGCACAACAACCAGCTTTGAGCATTCAATGATCAATCTTCAACTCTATTCGTGCAATGGCAAGCAGGAAATAAGTTCAATGGAGGGAAAAAATTGTTTTTCTATCACAAGATGATAAATGAGTTTTCTTTTGCCTATTGTGTGTTATTACTCATAAATTAGGGTTGGGTGGTTTTATTTAGTATTTTTATGTCAAAAAAAAAAATTAAAATATTAAAAAAGTCAAAAAAATGAAAATTCGCCACCTAGGCACATGAGGGGTGAAAATTCTTTACGAGTCTGCCTGGGTTTGGCAAGGTCGAACCCTGTCTGAACCCATAGGGGACCGAACACAGACCTCGGACCCAGGTCAGACCAGACCAAGACCCCCCAGGGGCGAACCAATAACACAGGTCTTGGGCATGAAAAGGTGTGCACCACCTTATTGGCCAAGCAAAAGCTTCCATAGAGGCATAATTGAGAGAAATCAAGGATACTTGGCTTGAAACAAGAGTATCCATCATTTCTAATGGATGGAAGGATGTAAAAAAAAAACCACTAATTAATGTCATTGCAATGTCCCCTAAAGGGGGAATGTTTTTAAACATAGCTGATTGTGAAGGGAAAGTGAAGGATGCACCTTTCATTTCCAATATCCTAGCCATTGAAATAGTGGGCCTTCAAAATGTTGTCCAAGTCATAACGAACAACACTAAAAAATGTAGGGCAGCAAGTTCAATATTGTGCAGAGGGGGGCAGAGGGGGGTGGTGGGTACAAATGAGCATATTTCTTGGACACCATGTGGCATTCCCTTAACTTGATATTGCAAAAGATTGGCTTAGAGATCAAGTGAATCAAATAAATCTACACAAAGGACGAGGAAATTCAAATGTTTGTGACAAAACATCAAATGTCACAAGCCATCTTCATGACCCTCTCCAACTTGGAGTTGTTGAAGGTGATTTTATTTTTATTTTAATATTTTTTGTATTATATTTTTTCAAATTTTTATTTTAAATTTAAAGTTTTTGCTAATTGTTACTTTCTAATTTTTTAATGTCTTATTTTTTATACCATAATAGTTTGTCAAGACTCGATTCACATCACACACAATCATCTTGAGATGCCTTATTTTTTATTGTAAACTTTGAAGCCTTTTTGAAGAAGCTATCCAATTATGTCATGAGTTTGAATCGATTCTTTTGTCGAACCTGCTTACTAACCATGGTATTTAGCTCTCCCTTTTCTCTTCTTTGATTAGCAAAAAGGTCGATGATTGTAATGGGCTAAACAAAGTCCTTTTAGAGGAAAAGACTCTTGAATGACTGGCCCTAGTCAGCTTAATGAACATTTATTAGTTGTTATGTTGATTGAAGATTTGACTTGGTTTTGTTTGTGTCAAGACAAGTTCACTATTACCTTGGGGAGTGTTAGAGGACGTGGCATGTGTGAGGAGTTCATTTGGTGTGGCTTCTTTTTGCTTTTTAGATGTCTACCATTTCATCTTCGTTCGTTGATTTAGCCTAGTTTCTCGCTATTAGTCTGGCTTCTTGCTCATTGAATTGTGGTCTATTGGTGTGTCATGTCTATTAGGGATTGAGTTTCTTTTAGGTGTTGACTTTATTGCACGTAGGAATGTAGGACATGACCACAACCCCCTAAGGCATGACCCTATCTCAAATCATTGTCTTTGCAAGAAATTTCATTTCTCTAACAAGAATCTTCTCAATCTAGTGAAAAGCATAGTTGGCAAGGAAGGTCTACAAGATATTGGAATGTCAGGCCTAGCAAGATGATTCTAGCCTACTTTCATGCAAAGCTTGCTTAGGCCATTCCATCTATGGAACTGTATAGTTGGGTGGAGATGTTGCTTCTTGCTCTTGATAACAATCCGGTGAAGGGTTAACTTGAGGAAGAGTTGGAGATTGGGCAAGATGGTGTATGCCAATTTCTATGGAACAAGATTTGTTAGTTACAAGGGAGGAGATTGTAATTTCTCTCAAGATTTGGAGTTTGTATCGACATATTGCCAAGACGTGTGCACTAAGGTTCATCACCTACTAGTGTCTCATCATCAAGGTTCCCAAGAGGTTACTAGTGCATATTCTCTCCCATGCTTGAATAGAGGCAAATTGTGCAAGGCAAAGAAGAAAGCAGAAGTCATACATGGCATTCAACTCATACGCTTGGATGACCCTATGTCCCAAGGTAATGTGAAATTGAAGTTAGTGGTTGCTGCAGCAAAGGGGTGGACAGTGAATTCATTCAATAGGGCGATTGAAGAAGAAGATCCAATGACAAGAGTTGGTTGATCGGGGATTGTAAAGATCCTATAATTCTAGATTTTGGTCCATTTTCTATGTTTTTGGATTGTTTTTAATTAGTGTTCCACGGGGTTTCGGGGACACAAGGACAAAGGGTCTAAGTTTGGGGGCGGAAGGGGACAGCGGGGGGACGCGGCGAGGGGGCGATAGGGTGCTGAAATACATATAGTACTTGAAAACATAGTTATAGAAAGATGTATAAGTATAAGAATTATACATCTTAGAGACAACTAGGAGTCCCCTAGACGTCTTGAGGAAACCCCAACATCCTCAAAGTCCCAGCAGCGTCATGGAGACAGCGGCACTGGTGGTGGGATAGTGGCGTCGGTGGTGGGCTGGCAAGGGGACATCCCCACCAAGTCTCCGAGATATCTCCGTCTAGGAAAAACAGGGTTTTTTGGGGGGGGACGCGTCCCCATGGAACACTGTTTTTAATACAAGTTGTGTTTTGTGTTCTATCTTTTGTTGTTGACCTACTACATCCCTACATGGGTAGTTTATGCAAGTTATTTTAGTTAGTTACGTTGTATTGTCTCTTTTGCTTGCTTTCTGGGTTGGTACCTATTATTGACCCCCAAATATTAACCAAAAAAATTATTGTAGAATAGCATTAATTACCAAATGTTGAAACCAATGATCCCTACCTTTCATTGGAATTACAGTTATCTATATAAGGAGCCCAAGTTTGTTCTCATATCATTTATCCTGATGATGAACCACAATGTGTAGCTAGAAACATTAATTCTTCAAATTATAGCCTAGACATTTTTTCCAAAACCTATAATCTTAACATTATGGACTGCAAAAAGCTTGAAATATTTAAGTATCTAGCATTTTTGTTATTCCCACCAAGTGACTTAATGTTATTTAATAATGCCAAGTAGTAAAAAATATTTATTGGGTGCCTACAAGAATAAAAGAAAGTTCTGGTTAAAATATTTTTGCAGAAGCTTCATGTCATTGTGGTAATTTTTCTAGGTTGTCCACAAATTTTGTAGATTGATGAGTAATAGTTTTCCATTTTAGTATACAGTATTGACATTGAGTAAAGTCAAACTTTTCATATCCAATTCTACTTGAAAATGACTGTTAATTTCTTTCAAATCCCCATACTAAATGATGCCACCTACTTTCTATTGATAAAAGATAAAATATATTACTTGAAAAATAACTAAAAAATACTAAAGCAAGGGTGTCAGCAAAATCTCTGGGCAGATTACAAGGAGTACAAAAGAAGACATTAACAAATTAAGGAACAAAGAAAGAAACATAGAGAAAAAGAAGCTAAAACTACTGGGACTGTCAGCATAGGTTTATCATTTTTGTTATTTTACAATATCTGGAGCATAGAGAAGCATATCTTTAGAGTCCTAGAGAAAGCATGAGCACATGGAGTTTTGCTAGTTGAGGAGTATGAACAGCGATATTTCTCTCATCAAAATGAGGGTTCCAATTCCATTCAGTAGCCTCCCCTTTGGTTTGAGCATGGGAAGAAATATTCCAGTTCTCATTGATGGAGTGTATTCAGTCATAGGGAAATTCATTGCAGTGAAAGACTTTTGTGCAGAATGCTCCCTTCTTGCTCTATAACTACTAAAAAGTTGTTTTATGACCTCTCTATGGTTCAAGAGGCTCTGGTACCTTTATGTTAGCAACTGTAGGCAGTTGGCTTGTTTGTTGAAGCAATATTGGATTACCATCTGGTTCTCTCTCAAATACCTTACATTTATAACTGGCAAATTAATGCATCTTTATTGTGCAGCTTGCTCTTCACCTTTTGCTTCCATTACCCTAGATAGTCCTTACAGACAATCATTAATATTTGTGAGGGCAATGTGGGTGAATATATCTCTAGGCTTCATCTAATTTGTGAATAGAAGCTTGGTCTTGAAGATTTCTAGCAGCAGAAAGACTCTGAGTGGGATTTTCAGGGTTTCATCAATTCAGTTGAAATGAAAAGTGCTTATGGCTCTTACTGCATATGCTCAATGACAGTAATCTCATGTGAAGAGAAAGGTAAGACTTGTTGATGTGGTTTTTGAGACCGCACCAACACAGAACAAAGTTTCCCAACGGATACTCTATTCTCTCTTGAACAAAGTATTCAGCATGCTAAGATTGCGAGTGAGTTCATGCTTTCAACTCCAAGGTTCCTTTAATGCGAATAGACCCAGTTTGGTTGATGTGTATTGCTGTGTTCTTACGAGGGGACTTACACAATTGTTCAGACTTCTTGCAGTTAGCAGCCGGTATATGATTTGAAAGGAATTCTTGCGTGTATGATTTAGCAATGTGGTTCGTTTTCCTAAAACTAATCAGAAATATGCGGAAAGTAAAGAGTACAGGGCCTAAGAAACTTATGTTCTATTCTAAATGCAGGATATGTGGAGCTTCGTTTTAGTAGACTTCAACCAAATTTCACCTAGCCTCGCATCGGACAGCCTCGGTAAAATTGGTGCAATCTTCAAAGGGATAACCAAAGGATGTTTCCAAATTATGAAGTTTAGCATCATTTTTATCCTATGGCCTTATAAAGCATACAAATTCCTGAAGCCGGTTTAGACTCAAGAATGAACACGTTGAATAGCGCCGAGGCGAACTTATCGTAATGGTTGCTAGTGGTATGGAATAAGTGAGCTACCTCAATAAAACACCACATCAGAAACTACAAGCTACTTTGCATGAACTAGGCTACTTGGATACGAAAGGAAGAAGAAACCTTGCTAGCATTTCATAACTAGACGAATTCCATCATCAATGAAAAGATCTATTATCATAAAATGTGTTACACAACAATCTGTTCAAAAGTTTTCAAAGGGAAAACTTTCTCTCTTCTCTCCACTATGCAAAATGTCTACAATTATACACTCTCTAGTCTGTCTAACAATTACGATTCTAATCTCACGATTTCTAATGAATTACAAATGAGGGACTCCCCTTTATATAACTAGCCGGTCAAAGGCAGAAACAGGAGGAGTTCACAATCAATAGAGTGTGAGAATGGAGTGCCACCTCGACCCTAACCCTAAAACTGCGAGAATGGGAATTGGTGTAATAAATGAGCAAAGACCCCTCACTCCAGAAATAATCAAAGGCAATTAATGCCCACAATCGGAGTCTTCTAGAAGATCCTCGTCAGGTAGTGCATTCCCACTTCTCTCATTGCCAAACTCAAGGGCACCAAATCTGACCACCAAACTTCACGAGAAATAGGCTGAGATACAATCTGGCATTCTAACGTGGTGGACCGCTTGACACTCATTACAAGATTTTCTCCAAGCAACCAAGGAATCCTGCGTGCTCTGGATCAAGGCGGAGAAAGTAGAAGTATTCTCGAAATCATCTTGTACAAAGGTCTTAACATCTGAAAAGAAAGGCACCAGCCTACCCCTCAAATTATCAACATTAACTTCATCTGGATTCAGCCGCCTAGCAAATATGGCCTCAAAGGTATTCTGAACTCCATCAATAATATTGGCCATAGCTTTATGTACCCTGGCTGAATCTGCCTGTGCAGCGTCGAAGAAACCACGTCCCGTGATCATTTGAAAATTTTTCACCATCACGGAAGTGGTACACTGTCGTTCAGATGGCTTTCACCTCCATCAATGACGTCGCCATGAGGACGCACTCGATACCTCAAGGCAGCTGAATTACTTTGCTCGATGGATAAAACATCCCCGAGCGATCAAAACACTTGCCATCGCGCCAAAATACTGGGCCTGCTGAAAAGCAAAAGCAAGGGTTATCCATAAACTTTTTGTCTCGGCCACGGGCCTGTGATTGCCCATGCGCTTCACGTGCCATCTTTCCCTAACTCCATCATTCTTGATGGACTCTGCGATTTTTCGCTGATCTATCGCGGAATCTCCACCCTCCGAGGCGGGACAGCGCATCAATTAAGGCCTTGTGTTCTCTTTTCAACTTCTTATACTTCCCTTCCTTCTTGAATAATCTGTCTTTGAGGGCAAGGTAGGAGTTATCACACTCCTCTACAATCTGCGCACCAGTGAGTCCCTAAATCAAAGTCATTGACCACCTAATTCGAGCCAGCACTTCATTTTGTCACGATAGCAGAGTAACCCTGACCTTCATTGAAGAGTCTTGAGAGCCATCCCACCTCTTAGGTGGAGATCTTCGAAAAGGAAATTTTCTGCTTTCTTCTTACGGGAGATTCGCATGATCATTTAAAAAAAATTCTTCCATCTCGATTCTTTGGATCAAGCTCCTCCTTGGGGCTTCTTCTCGTTATCCTTAAGCCAATGGGGCACATCGTCTTTACGCCATATCAAAGTGCTGATTCACATTGCCCTCATACTCGGAACTTGCTCGCCTCATGGCGAGGGCTCATGGAGTCATCAGGGTAGGTGAGTGTCCTGAAATAATATCATCATCATCATTTCGCGGCCGCCTCGCTCCTGGCCGGGGTCCGGTGGCAATTACTCATATGTCTGCTGATATTTCGCGGTCGCGTTGGCCTTTCTGGCCAACCAACTCTCTCAGGCTGAATATTATCTGTACCACTTACTTTTGATTCGGTGCATTCCTCACGTCGACAAACAAAGAGACCTCCTGTATACTTGGAGAACATGTCTCCAATGGTGTGGGCATTTCAACCGCAACTCGTGGAGGCTCTGGCTGAGTAGGCTCCTGTCGAACTAGCTCTTTCTTTCTAGATTCCGGACCTCGTGTGATCTGCTTCTTCCTGCCGGTGGTGGGTGTCCTATGATCTCCCATCATATTGTAAGTCAAAGCAATTGACCTACTCTTCAATCTGCTTACACGCATATCAACCCATGCCCTAGTGAATGTCAGGACAGGAATAGAAAGTGTATCTAAATCAGCAATCTCAGGTTCTGACCAATCTGGAGGTGGGAGTGGAGTATCTCTAATAGCTGCATAATCAGGATGGACAACGTCCATATCCTCATTCACCTGGTCTGGAACCGGCACCACTTCGCACTCCCTGATCAAAGTAATTGGTAACCGAGAGAACATTCTTTTCCTTACTTCAATCTCATCAGCTGCATCAGCCCAATAATCCTCAATGAGTGGCCTTACTGTTTAAATTCTTGTGTTTCCACTTGATGTTATGATGATGAGGATAAGTCTTGTCGGTGGCGGTGTGATATGAGAAATGATAAAATTGAAGCTACCGGCTACTCCCTACCGTACTGTGCTCGAAGGACACCACTTCATAGAGTTTACCCATGACGAATTGGGAATTCAATTCCTCCTTCTTTTTCGCTTTGAATCTTATCATGGGCAAGCAATTGCCTGGATATCTAACATTAAAACTCTATCCGTTTAAGGTGCCAGGCAGCCTATATGGAGTGCGATGAAAGCCACAGCCTAATATAAAGAAAACTTGACGTATAAACCGGCCTGCCGCTGCGGAAATCAGCTCGCAGGCCTCCCTCGAGATTCTGTGATGTAACCGCTCCTGAAGCAATCTCGTGATGTACATGGTGAAAGCATCATTGACACGCTTGTAATGAGTAGTGCTTGCCAAATGCAACTGCGGGCAAGCATCATATATCTTGAACTGGTGGGAGCCACAACCGACAGGTTCCTTGTAAGAGATTCCTCTGTACTTCGTCATACGTGCCAACATATAGATGATGTAAGCGCTCATGTAAAATGTCTTTGTCCTTCTAAGGCCCAGGAGCTGCTCATGCAAATTATCACTGATCATCGTGACCCCAATTGGCGTAATTAGCCCGCTTCGGTGCGAGGTTGATGCTTAATAAAACATCCAAGGCTGAAAATATAGTATTGCACAGCCACCAACCACCGCCATCATGGCCGAGATCACAATATTCTTGCTTCAAGTCCTCTGCTATGATTTGCTTCGGCAGCTTCGTTCGAGAAGGCTTGGGAGTGTTCATCCAGTGAGTGTTAATCGTCTCCGTGCATCTCTCGAATGCAGAAGCATACATTCGCTCCGCTCGCTCTCTGGATTTGTAAACCATGTTTCTGTGCACCGGGATCCCGAAAGCTTCACCAATGGCTGTTGGAGTAAGATTGGCTAGTACTTGGCCATCTGGTGACATGATCGATCTGTGATCCTTATCGTAATAATTGGCGCACTCCATCATCAGCTCCGAGCACTGAATGTCTGGTGGAAAACCAGCAGCTGCATATAACCCGCTTCGAACAATATTGTGCGAAGTGGTTGAAGGTCGATGACTTCCAATTCCCAACATTCTGTTCTTGAAGGTCTCTAGGTTGATGGAGCCCAAGTTGGTGTCTATCAGTTTGCCCAACTTTGAAATAAACTTTGACTCCGGCATGAATGTTTTACTCAGCTTCTTGATCACAGCCTATCTGGATGCACCATTGTCCTTGCCAGTCGCCCTTGCCTCAGCCATCTCAGCTTCTTCTCTTGAACTTCAACACTTAGAAAAAGTGTCTAAGTAAATTTCAGTGACTTCACTACTCTTCAGCAACTCCAATCTGCAACTTTGATAAATTCGTACTTTACACCAGCAATCAGCAATCAGCAATTTCACACTTTTTAAATCAGCAAGCTCACACCTTGGTAAATTCGTACTTCTTACTTGGCAAGTGCGCACTTCACAAGCTTCAACAACTTCGTACTCTTTAAAATTTCAGCAACTTCTCTGCTTCAAGGCGTCCTCCTTAGCACTGGCAGCAACAAACTAAGCTTCAGCAATCAGCAAGTGCGCCCCTTTTGGTTTCAACAAAATTCAAACTTTCAACACTTGCACTGGCAACTCAAGGCGTCCCTCTCCAGCAGTCTCAACAACCTCAAATTTAAACTTCAGCAAATTCCAGTCCTTAGCAAAACTTCGAATTCTTCAAGCTTCAGCAACACTCAGTCTTCAGCAACTTACTCAGAGCAAATCGACTTCTTCAACTGTGAGAAATGAGTGAAAAACCTCTTCATTTTATAGCCCAAAATCGAATTCTAGAAGAAGCCAATTATAGCCAGTACATTCAATTTCCACTACTCCACTTCAAAAATTCGAATTCTCCCTCTCTGGTGTTTCTGACACTTGTCTCTCGACGTCAGGAATCTTATTCTTCTAGAAGCTTGACTTTGACTAGTATCTTTGAATTTATTTTCGAAAATTTTTAATTTAAATCTATCTTTTTAATTCACCAGCCGGAGCTCTGTCATTTGAATTTGAATTTAACTTCTCCTTAGCTCTGGAAAATTCATCACTAAAGAATTCAATCAAAATTATCTAGGCAACTCATCTTGAATTCATCATTCAGAGAAATTTATTCTGAAAACACATTTTATTCATCTGCCTTAGAAAATTTTAAATTCTCCCCTTAGGAAAATTCACAATTTGAGCACTGATTAAATTCTTCATTGAAAAAGTGTTGGCGAAGTGCGGAAGACTTGGAAATCCATCTATCATCGCAAATGTTCAGTACCCAGAAAAGAATTTTCTTCAGAATGCTTCGAATCCATGGGTACCCAACGAACGGGTTCATTTAATTTCTTAAATTTTGAACCTTAGAAAATATTATTTCATCAAATTAAATTCATTCTTCGCCTGTGATCATCGTGTGTTGCTCCGACTTGAGGAACTTGAATTCATCCTGCATTAATATCATTTTCTGACTTCATCACTGAGAAAATTTGCTCGTGCTTCACGAAGGAAAATTTCACCACCTTGAGCTCTAGGCGTATTTTCTAAGGGAGAAAATATTTTGCCTTAGAACAAATTTTTAAATCATCACTTGGAAAATTTTGCCTTAGAAAAAATCTTCACCTTAAAAAAATTTATTCAATCTTGCCTGTGAGTAAAACACCAACTTCACTTAAAAAAAAAAAAATTTATTCATGCCTAGCACAATTTATTTCTCATTCACCATTTGCGTTTTACTTCACACTTGCAAGGCAATTTTATTTAAAATTCTAACGCCTTAGAAATATTTCATTTTTCTTCACTCAACATATTAGGCGCATATCACTTGAAGAGGGGATTTAAAATCACGCCTTAGCATATTATCTTCACCACCTCACACATATTACCTTGGCCACGCCTTAGGAAAAATTCTCCAACACCACTTACCACCTTAGGCACATTTGAGGCTTGAAGAGGAATAACGCCTAGCATTTACCAAGCTCTCACCACACCTTGAAGTATTTTTAATCACATTTCACCTCATTTACCAGCTTCATTTACTTTTACCATCCTAACTTGGGCGCATTTCCATGTAGGTGAAGGATGACTCTTCAACTTCCGTTTTTTCGTCTTCACATGCTTTGTTTTGGGGCGCATTTAGGAGGGTGAGGAGGATGAATTTCCTTGACTCGTTGACTTGTTTCCATCTTGGGCGCATTTTGGCCTAGCTGGTGGATGAACTTGTTTGACCACGTCCTTTGTGACCTTTCACCTCCCTCTTTTGTCTTTACATGCATGTATTTGGGCGCATTTTGCCTATGGAGGAGGATAAAAAGCTTCGACTCCTTTGACTTATTTGCCTTTTGGGTGCATTTCACCCCAGCTGCAGGATGGGCGCATTTGGAGGGGGGTGGTGGATATTCAGACTTAGAAAAAAAATTTCAACTTTTTCCTTCTTCAAGTTGGGCGCATTTCCCTATGCCTACAGGATGAAAGGTGTTGACTTTTCTTTGACCACTTGTACTCTGGGCGCATTTTGCCCCTGGTGAAGGATAAACTTCATACTTAGAATTTTTTTGTGCTTGGCATATACTTGAAGGCGCATTTAGGCTAGGTAGAAGGATGAAAGGCGTTGACTTCCTTTGACTTTCTCTGGCTTGGGCGCATTTTGGCCATGGTGGAGGACGAACTTGACTCTTAGAAATTTTCATGCCTCCTCATCAACTGGGCGCAATTTGCCATGTCCACTGGATGAAGTTCAGGACAATTTTCTTACGTTTTAGCCAACTTCCTTATACGCTGGCCCCATAGTAAACCCTCGGTGCATCCTACGGAAGCAGACGACTTGAAATTTTAAACATAGCATCTCATGACCTTGTTGTTCACAGCCGGTACCATTTTAGTGCACTGCTATTTTAGCCCATTTTACGGTGGTTTACTACGCAAATAGTAATATCTGTTCACGATAGCTCCAGCTACTCCGTTGACTTGAAATCCGGGGAATCCCTCACCGCGTGGCGGCTGGCGACAGCATGCACGACTTGCTATTTTTAGCCGGTTTCAAATTGATTTACCTATAAATAGTAAGTGCTTTGTTGACTGAAATTTACCGGCCGAGATAAGCTAAAGGATCTTGTCCGCGATGGTTTACTCGGTTTTAGAAAATCCCGACTTTTACCCTCACTACAGGTCGAAACCCTGGTCCTTCTGCATGCGCATAAAATTATGTTTGTCGCCGTTCGGCAGCCTTCGCGATCGACTTGATTAATGGCCTTCTTGGAAGCCACATTTTACTGGACACAACAAAAATGGCGAAGTTCAACTTGCAGGTGGTTATCTTTCATTTGCATATCACACAGTGCTGAAACTCTCGAAAAACCATCGAGGATCCATCGAACAAAAGAAACCGACGTACCAAACCCTAAAATAGCGGAAGTGAATTACGAGTTGTCTGGTTTTGCATCGATATCATCGCGAGATCTCGAAAAACCGGAAGGAATATACCAACATACGAAAAACTTCATCCCCGGGCCAGCAGGAATTGTCACCGAAAGTGACGCTAAAATAATTAAGTTATGTTTCGCTCAAATTTTGCATCACAGTATTGGCTCTGAATCGGTGTATTTACGTGAAATATCGAAATGCTTGTGGATTGCCTGTAATTTCACACTTACTAAAAATAGTAAGTACCTCAGAATTCGATGAAAATCTACTGAGAGCCTGCTGGAAGCATGCTAACATCAATGTTAAGCTCAATTTTCAATTTATTGACTTCATTCGACCTTGGACTGACCAGAAACGATGAAACCCTAATTTTCAGACTTGGCCAATTTCACGCTTAAATTCACTGACGGGCGCAACCCTCGAAAGGCAGACATCAGAAAAGAGACAGAGAGAGAGAAAAAAAACCAAGCCAAAAGACCATAATGGAGCAAAAATTAGGGGGTCCCCATTTGAATGGGGCGATGTGTGAAAAGGTCACAACAAGACTCAAAATCTGACACTTGGGAGAAAGATCGAAAAACTCAAATTTTACATTTTCCTATAAAAAGATCAACTCCATACCTAATTTTGAAATAGGAAATGATGATTTTGCAGGAGAGCTGCCATTCCTTGTGAGGAATCTTGAGTAGGTACAACAAAGGAACGAGCATAGCTAGGTGTAATTGATTCATGACTGAACATTATTCAGTCCCTCCTCACTAAGAATCATGGGCTGAACTGGAGTTTTTTAGCACCTCCTGCAGCAACAATACCAAAGGACAAACTTTCCATTGTCTTCTTACTCCTGATTTCCCTCCTGGAATAAGTCTTTGAAAGGTCTCCACTAGCCTACAAGCATTTACATATGCAAGAGCTCAGATCTCTTTTCTATCCATGTATAGAATTCAATTGTGTCTTGAGCTCATGGCCATTATGATTTTGAGGTCCTATTGTGACCTAATCACACATCGCCTCATTGCAAATGGTGACCCCCTCTTTAGTCTTGTTTGGTGTCTTAGTGTTAGGGTTAGTTCTGGCATTAGCTTCAATTTCCTCGGGCTTCTTTCAAAGCAGGAATGGGTCAGCACGTTCAAGGTCTGAGTTTCAGTTAGAATTTGTCAATATTTGAGATGGCTGAGTTGGTCAGGTCAGTACTTTGGGGGTCAAATGAAGTTTCTAACGCCACGAGAGTGCTCAGAAGGGCTGTTGCAATAAAAACGATTGTTCAACAGGAGAATTTTGACACTTCCTATTTTTTAAGGATTCTGCTTTCTGCTTTTTCATTTTTGGCACTTTCGGACCAATCGGGGATTTACTATTTTTAGAAATTTTGCTTTTTTCTATTTTTAGTAATTTCTATTTTTAGCAGGTGCCAGGGTTAAGGTTTCGAAGGCATCAAAGCAAAAAACCTATAAAGTTCGCCCCAAGCAAGAAGAAATTATTTTCGAGACTTAAAGTGCACCCATGGAGAAAAATCCAGTTGAATTCTTGAGAAATCCAGTTGCGAAGAAAAATCCATCGAAAATGAAATCCACTTAAAATAACAAGAAATCCAGTTGAAATTCGCTAAAGTCCAAGAATGAAATCCAATTTGATGAGGCAAAATTCCAGTTGGGCGAATATGTCTAAAAGTGGAAATTCAACTTGAACTAGATAAAATTGGCTAAGGCAAATAGTGAAGAATCCAGTTAAAACATCAAGAATTCCATGTTGAAGTCTACCAAATCGAAATACCCCCTTTAAGGTGAGAAATCCACTTGAAATGGTGAAAATTCCAGTTGGAGGGCGTACTTCCAAGGAGAAATTCATAAAATTGACTAAGGCATAGAGTCACCTTGGTGAAAAGAGAAAATCTAGTTCCAAAGTGAATAATTCCACTTAAAAGTTGATTTTCTTAGGCATGGTAAAGTGAAAATAACTTAAGTTTTTTATTATTTGAAACTTCACCAACAAGCAAAAGGGGCACCCAAGAAAAATCAAGAAGAGGATAAGATTGCTTTTTGTTTTTTTTGTCACAAAGCAGCCAATCAAAAGGGGGGTCGAACCAAGTAAAAAAAGAAGGTTTTACCTATAAAAGGACGTGCTTGAGGAGTTATTTTTCATTATTCACAAGTTAAAATTTCTTTCAGCGAGCTTCATTGCAGCCATAGGCGTCCTTCTTCAACATTTTTTTTGCATGTGTTACATCCCGATATTATAGCTACTATTGTATAGGGCAATTGATTGTAATATTTGAATCTTGATGATGAATAAAACATGGTTGATCTCGTTATTAAATGAATGAGTCCTGTTTAAATGATGGTTTCATTTGATTGTTACTTCTAAATGATTTAGTCTTGATTAAATGTTGCATACAATTATGGAATAATAGTATTCTAACTTGTGAGATGTTTTTACCTTGTTATGAGCATATGACTGCCGGTGTTATGTCATTATGTGCAGGTACGAAGACTGTTCCTCCGGACAGAGGAGAGACATCATTCGGGGAGGAACTTGGTCGGGTAAACAGTAACGATTACCAAATTGAGCATACACACACATACTATAGAATGAGTAAGCCAAGTCTGTTTGTCGAGACAACGGTAAGTCATCCATAGGCTTGTGTATTGACATAAGGATTTTGAATTCACTTCTTTATGTTTAGGAGATGTGATTGTTTAAATGTCAGACTTGCTATACCATGACCCAAGTATGAATGGTGTGAATGTTGTGTTAATGATTGAATGTGAACGCATGCACATCTATATATTGTGAACACGTATTTATATGTACAGACATATCAATACATGTGTATGTTAAGCAGACGGATATGCTCGTACACATGTGTCGACATGTATGTACGCATACATACGTATACACAGGTATATATATATGTACACATTCCGTCTGATATCTGTAGTGAAAATAATATTTTATAATATTGCCTAGCAAAATTACATAAATATTTATGTATTAATGTATATATTAACAATGTGATTATATTTTTGGATATATATACATAAATACATAAATGTAAAAGTATTATATATTTATATATTTAAATATATGTATTAATATTAAGGTAATATTTACATATATATAAATATATGTATAGGTCACAATATAATGCCGGAAAATATATATATTTATATATTGGAAATATTACACCTAATTAAAATACATATATGATTAAAAATATATATAGATGTATTTAAATAAAAGATTTAAATGAAATTTAAAATAGTAAAATGAGACTATATCATATAACGTTTTCTTAAAAATGACAATTTTTCTCTAAGATATAAATACTTCTTTGAATCGAAATATATTGAGAGTTAAAGATTTGTAAAATACCAAATACTTCAAAGAAGTCGAAATATAAATTAAGGAGGAAAACGAAATCCGTTTTAGGGATTTCATCCCATGAAAAAGGAAAACGGCGCTGGAAAAATCACGTGCCTAGAGAAGCTCGCGCCTGTGACACACGGGCCGCGACCTGGTCGTTGAGCTTAATGCATACGCAGTTCTTTTAGCAACTAAAAATGGCGACGTGGAAGTATATAACAGGCTCGACTTTTTCCTAGAACGAATTTTTCAAAACATTTATATCAAATTAATCTAAAATCTGAAGGATGTCTTGAGCTGTCAAAAATCCGCCATGAAAGTTGAAAAATTCTTCTCTTGTTGGCTCTAAGGAGGTTGAATCACCTTCAATTTGATGACTTAGGGTTAAATAATCCGCCAAATGTCTTTTTGACTGTTTCTGAGCACTGTGTTGTCATTTGGCATGCCTACATAAGTGGAAATCTGTTTCAATTCGGGCCTATATAATGACGCCCTTCCATTCATTGTGAACACACTTTTGGAGCAATCTTCTGAGTTTAGTATTCAATCCCATAACCATTTTGTGACATTGCTTGAATTTTCTGTATTACTGAGTTGACAAATACAGTGCATTATTACCAGCATTTACCAGTTACAGTGTTTGTATCATTTTTAGCTCAGAGTGAGGTATTTGTATAGCTGAGTAGGAATGGAGTGGTGGAAACACGTCTGAGAGAAGAGTTATAGGAGTTCACTATAGAGTGAAATACTTTCATAAAAAGAAGCCATATTTAGCTGAAACCTGGAAGCTTATTTGAAGGAGAATCTAGAAGAGCAAAATTTGGAAGGAGAAGCTTTAAAATCAGGCATGAATCTTCCTAGTTTATAATTTTTATTGAAGTGTTGTTTCCATTTTGATTTTGTGATTGCTGATTTCAATTAGTTCTAATAGGGAGGAACTGTTTTGATGAATAATTAAAGCAATTCATTTAAGAAGAAAATGTGAAAAGGATTCAATGATTAGGGGAAAATTGTGAAAAAGGGATTATTTGGATAAAGAGCTTAAGGGATTAGATTATTTCTCTTGCATTAAAACGAAATAATGGAAAAGATAAAAGGGAAGGATTTATTTGCATTTTGAATGGTTATTGCATGTTGTGTATGATCTCTATATATGGAGAATACGTAGACGTACTTATTATATCTACTAGGATCGAAATGATGGCAGAATCAAGTGAAGTCTTTTAGCTTAAGTTATTAGGATAACTGAGATAAGTTAAATACTCCTAGGATAAAGAATTCCTAGTTAGGAGGATTGATACAAGACACTTGAATACTGTTTTCATTTCTAGTAGGTTCGTATGATTGTAGGATGTCTGGGATGACGGATTCACCCATTGAAAGACAAACCTATGCGTAGAGTAAGGAAGCCTCAAGTCAAATCGGCCCTGAGTAGTGTTTATGATAGATGACCTTCATTCGAAGTACTGAATGAGAATACTTTGGCCAAAGTAGTGAAAGGTACGACATCCACCTAGATGTGAGATAGTTGAGACTACACTGTCAGTTCATTGTGATCCGAGTACTAGATCGAGATTGTGAAATAGCAAGGTTCTAGTTAGTAGGACACAGACACTATGTTAGTTGGTAATCGTTAAAGGATACCCTACAATCTCTTCTTGAAGGGAGGGGAGTTCATTGCAAAATGATGGGTGAGGACCGCATTATAAGTCGTGTTGCGATTGTGTTCTCCTCCGAGCAGATGTACCAAGATTTGAAAGGACGGACTCTGGACCTTCTTACTTCTATTTGTGCAAAAGCTTCGACTATGTATGTAATTGTATTACTTTTTAACTCTGATTTATATTTGCAATGAAAATGAAATTCATGAGGAAACATATTGTAACTTGTACATGTTTATCAATAAAGAAAGGAAGAAAATTTATTGTATTATCTTTGTTATATGTTACTCTTACAAGTTTTAAGTGAGAATTGGAAAGTTTTTAATTTACGCAGAATTGGGTCGTAACAGCATGAGCTGAAAATCTGATCAGTCCCAGCACAAGAATTAGAATATATTCTCAAGATTCCAAGTTTCTCATACTTCTACAGGATCATAGGTGGCGAATTTGGAGTAGAAAAAGAATTTAAATCTTTAAATTGCAGAAAAACTTCAGTTTCCAGCTTGAAAATTCCTGTAAATTATTTAAAAATTCTCTGAATGTTCTTGAAAAGGACAAGGGTTGCTAATTAAAATTCATTTTATTTGAATAAAATGAATTTATTTTCTAATCAGCCTTTGCAGTCGAGTTCTGGAATTTTGCATTAATTAATTAAAATACTCCCCAGCCTTAAAAATCTTAAGTATAACGCCTTCTTTGCAATTTATGCATGTTTTCTAACTTCAAGCTTCATACAAGCGCCATGTCTGCCTCAAAGAACGTGGGAGGAGTCAGAAAGAATTAAGTCAAGGGGGTTCTCAAAGAATTTTATCTAGAATCCCAGCTACCATCCAAGTGGAAGAAAGTTGGAGACACCAACTTTGAACAATTCAACGTAATTCAGCACAAGAAAAGAATGTTTGGCACCCAACATGAAATGCCTACGCCCATAGCAGCAAACCTGATCAAATGTGGACTTCGTTGCATTCGCAGCCAAAGAACAAGCCAAGGTGAATTGCATTTTGGAGTCTTGCTTGCTTGATTAGCTTGCGAGGTGTCAGTGTCTTCCATGCTCCAAGTGGCTCATCTTCCTTGTGCCATGTGTCCCGGAAGTTGGTTATGCTTTTTAGGGTTAGGGTTTCTGGAAATAATCTTGGCCGTTGATCTCGGATCGATCTAGGCCGTTGCTTTGTAATTGGGGTGCCTATATAAACCCCATTCATTTCATTTGTTCGGTGAGAGTTATGAAATTGTTGCTAAGAGTGCTATTCAAAATAACAATTGGGTTCATTATTGAGCATTTGTTAATTTGAAAGCTTGCATGTTTTCATATTTCTTCAATAAAATAGATTTGTTTTCAGCAATTTTAAATGAATGGAAGATTGATAGTGTTGATAATGGTGAAATTAGTTCATACTTTTTTCAATTGAATGATTTTCAATTTGATGTGCAAAGTTAGTCTTAACTTTTGAAATATTAAATCTGAATTCTATTACTTGTATTCATTGTTTGAATTGATGATGATCTTGTGTAATAGGATATCATTCGCAAATCCCTTTGAAGATTGCACCATCTTTGTCTAGTTGTAGTCATTGTACTTGGCAAAGCAAGGATAGGTCTGAATTTTGCCATTCAGCATTTGTCTCTCGAGTTCATAGGAGTAGTTTAGCGTTAGTCTAGTTTCTAAACCCTCGTTCCTTTTTATTTTCTTTTAACAGTGGAGGAAATAGAACTTCACCATTCATCATCCATAGCATTCAAAGTCCAAAGTGATAGCGTTGAGCGTAAGTCCCCCTTGAAATACCAGCAAAACACATCAAACCAACTGAGACTATCCTATATGCATCACGAACCTTGGAGTCTACTTTGTGATCACTTAGCTTAGCACATTGGAGTCTTTGATCAAGAGAGAATAGGATATTCTATTGGGTATTTTATTCTAATGTTGGTTAAGGTCATAAAACCCGCATCAACAGGTCCAAGGACAAGAAAATTTATATAAAAATTTATTTCAAAATTTTCGAAATGATGACAAAAGAGCTAATGTAATCTCTATCCTAGCACCAAAAGGAGAAAAGAATTAATGTCTAAGACATTCTTCTGAGACAGATCTTCCTCGTATGACTCAATAGGGGTAATAAGGACCAATTCTACCCCTTCGGAGTAGATTTGCCACATTGTACAATATAAATGAGTGTATCATCATCCTAGGCATTAAATACTAATAGTACTCATGAAGCATTTCCTGTACAGAATAACTGCACTTCAAATTTTCCATGGAATGCTGATGGCACTGAAAATGAATGAAGATATAAATCTGCAAGATCGCATATTTCCCTAACTTCATCAAATCTTTGATCATCAAACTGCACTTAGGTAAATGATTGACTCGTTGGAGAAGATGTCAAGCATTTTGGGTTGCGCCACTTGAAATTGGAGGGCAGACTTCCAGCTAAGAAACACATGTAATAAGACTTCCAGTTGTTTGATATTTGTGGTGGTGACTTTTAAATAGTTTGGAAGATGGGATCAAACAAATAAAAGTTCTATGCCAAGCATCAGCATGTGTCTTCTTTGTTCTATTTGTTTGGCAAAAGACATTGAGGAATGATTTTTCTTATTTTCCTTAAGGTCATTCCTTGTTTCATGTTTTAGGGCTGAGCTTTTTAGTGAGCTCATGTGGCATGGATGAGTAGGCATGCTTGCAGCAGTATCAACCTTGCCATGCAAGCAAAACTAGTCAAAGTGTCTATTTGGAAAGAGGAAGACGTGACTATGGTTGAAGAGTTCAAATCCCTTTAAGACAAACATGAGGGAGAGGATAGTAGCTTGGATTAATCCAACCTGGGAGAGAATAAAATGATGATGATCATGCAGGCTACTATATTGGATTAATTTGTCCACTCTTTGTTTAGTGGAATAGTGTTGAGATAAGATTAAGCAGACAATATATAAGTGGAACATTTTTCACAGTGATATACCACAATGAATATTATTTCTAGAAAATGAGTTTAAATTTTACTGATTCAATCTTGCAGAATATAAATGTAGAACATGAAAGTAGGGAAGCACAAGGACTCATTTTAGTATCGTAGCATATCATCTAGAATGTAAGTTTAAACACCCAGCAATTAAAAGAGTGTTATCATGTTCTATTTCACAGGTTCTGTGAACTTCATCCATAGCCTCCAACAAAAATGCTGGAGAAAATCTTCAACCAGATATTCAAAGTGGAAAAAATAGACATATTTTTAAGTGTATGGAATGCTATTCTCTCTCATAACTGTCAAATAAAACAAGCAAAAGATTTGAGATACCAAATACTCACATCATCATTAACACTGTCACCAACCATCATTACTTCACTTGGTGAAACTGCCCATGTTGTACAGATGTGGAGCAGTGGAGCA
Organism: Sequoia sempervirens; assembly: GCA_007258455.2. Taxonomy (NCBI): domain Eukaryota; kingdom Viridiplantae; phylum Streptophyta; class Pinopsida; order Cupressales; family Cupressaceae; genus Sequoia; species Sequoia sempervirens. The sequence continues at coordinate 29,181 of VDFB02263060.1, forward strand.
GGATTCGGTTTATAAGGACGAAATTCTCTGCTTAAAGCCGGACTGAACTCTTTCATCTGCAATCTCACTAAAGGTAGTTTTTGTCAAATAAAATATAAAATATTCACACAAACCAAGTGATCGATGACAGCATATGGTTTAAGACTCATTGAGTAGGCAATCCGCAAAACCCATCCTACATGTTGTCTAATATGAAGTTGTATATAAAAAAATTTATCTATTGTCACCTAATAAATTGCCACAAAAACATTGATGACATGATGCTGCTAACTTAGATGCAGACAACATTCCAATGAAAACAACATAAAAAAGAAAATAAGAATGAACAAGAAGCACTTAATTTTTTGAAACATTGACCCTTCAAACAATGCTTAGTCCCCAAAAGTTTAGCAAGACTATCAACAGACCTTCATACATGATGGCAAACAATGGTGTGTCCTACCCTTTTCTCATTTGTGTCTTTTTAGCCATTCTGATGATATAGCCTATAGTCGATGCTATATTACAAGTATCAATAATCCAAAGGGTCCCAAGAAGATGGTTTTTATATTTTGTGTAGCTTGCTAATGTAAGTATCAACCTTGCTTGTGTGATTTTGCATTTATTGGAGTTAGTGCCTTAAAGGTTTGGCCTATTTTTATGTAATTTGGTGAGGAGTGTATAAATAGAGTCTCCCACTTTTCAATCATGGAAATCAGTCCACTTGAATGCATGTGCTATCAAGCTATATTCCATTCTTCTTTTGATATCTCTTGATGCCAGCAGATGTTCCCATCTTGGTGCTCTATTTTGCTTGTCGAGCTTTACTGTTTGTTCGATTATGAACCTAACTCATCAATTTCACACAAACAGAATTCAATTTTGTAATAATTAAGGCATGTTTTTTAAATTTGTCTTTAGTCCTTTTATGTTGCATGATACTTGAGTTTGGCAATTTATAATTGCATGTTTCATAAAAGAGGGAATACTAGAGGTCATACTTGGATATGAGTAGCCATTTAAGAACAAGTTTTCAGATCCTATGAAAACATCTCTTTTAAGGTCTTGTTATAAATTTATAATGAATGTTATTTTAATTGATTGTGTCACTAATGTTGTGTCTTGATTATCTAATAGAAACATTTCACTTATATTCTATTACAATATTTGGAGTGGACAATGGCTCTTGCTTCTTACAAAGACAAGACAGTTAACCGGCTTGCTCTACCTTTTGGTTCTTTTAGCCATTTTTGATGATAACAATGGGTCTGCTGGATATACGTTATACTACATCTTTTACAAATGAATTCAAACTTAGAATAATGAAGGTTTTTTTATGTAAATTTATCTGTCTTTTTGAGTTGCAGGATGCCTGAATCAAGCATACTGCAATTGCATGTTCCTCACATGTATGAAAGAATAATAAACTTATCATCAGAAATGAGTAACCATATAAATTAAAGGTTGTGGATCCTATAAATCGTCATATCTTAAGCTCTTGGTGCAATGACTGTTTTGCATAATTGAACACACACTTTATTACTTGTCATCACTATCTAATAGCAACACTTCATTTATGTCCCTTTGCAAAATTTAGTTTAAAAAATCACTGTTAAACAGTAAACCAATCAAATATAATGGCACTTACCCCAAAACGCAAATGAAACAAATCAACCGATGCTTTGAAATTGCGAGTTATCAAACCCCTTCTGTAGAAAAAGATAAATTTTAGTTAAAACCAAAGCAGATAACTCTCAGTACCAGAGATGTAAATAGAAGATATATGATACACTGTAACAAATATCCCACTTTCAAAAGGTCAAAATATTTTCTTATATATTTTTAAGCACTTCGTAGGATAATTGACTAAAGATTTTATTGCAAGCAAAATAACCATTACAAAATGAGATTTCAGAGTCACAGTAAATCGTTTTAAAGTGTTAAATGCATGTTAAAAATGGTGAATCTGTCATCAATTTAGTAGTGAGCTTTTAAAAGGATTCAAGCTTCTGCTGTCATGTCCCTGAAATCGCTACAGTTAGAATTATCAACTATCTGATATCATTATAATTATAATTGTCAGAAGACAATATTATAATTATAATTATTAGACTATAAATATCGTAATCCCCAAAATATAAATACTAGATATTATAATCATTATAATAATATGAAATAGATAAATTATAATACTAATAACCCAATATTCAGGATGAGGTAATAAAATAAAGATAACCCAGAATATCATTACAAATTATAAATGATAACATCAAATATAAGATTATGAATATTAAACAATTTTCAGCATAATATTTTAATATAAATTTATACAAGTGTCTTTGCATTTGGAATGTCACATGACTTGTGGGTCCGTGTTTGGGAATGCTATCGGGATTTAAAGGAACTTGACCAATGTCTAATCTCTCCTGTATACTGCAAAAGGAGCCGCACCTACACATCATAAGCATAATCTCCGCTCCTGCGATGTGTGTATTCCCATCCGAACAGTAAATATAAATTGGTCAACAAGACTCCATCATTTCCTCTGGAGGCTGTGTTGTTAGGCACGTAGCTTCCTTCTTGATGCTGTCTATATTCAATATTTCTTGCCGGAACTCATTTGGTATACCACAAGCAATCTCCTGTTGACCACCACTTGAGCCAAGTAGAAGGGATCATGGGAAATACGGATGGAATCAAAGAGGAGTTGGGCTTATAAGATTATCGCATTGACCAATATAAGGATTCAAAATTCTGAACAGAAAGACCAGCGATGCACGGGAGTTTGGGTAAGACAAAAAATACAATTAAGAAATAATAATTATATCAATTACAACGATTGAGAATGAGGATAGGGTTTTGGAAAATCAAAGTAAATTATTATAGAAAGTGACAATTCATTATGAAGTAAGAAGATCGCAAGACTAAGGGAGATCAACAGTTAGTTCGAGGGGATAAGCAATAACTAATATAAGTTACAGGGTAGCGATTAACATTTAGGATAGCAATTAGTATTTATGTCATAATTAATATAACTAAAAGACATGAACTTTCAGACAGCCACCTCAATTCCAAAAAAGATACATCCCTTCCCGTTGAAACATAGAAATATAAGAAGGCAAGAGGGAGAATGAGAAACGGGGGGAGATACAAAGGGATTAAACAGTTGGATCATCATAACTCAGGGCAGCGCCATGAATAAGGGGCCATGATTACTTAAGATCCTATCCAAACAAAGGGTATCGACAAATGAGAAGTCAATTAGAAAACTCAATAGGGACGTTGACAGAAAGAAGGAAACCCAGCAACATTCCAGGTGAGAATCCATTCCACTTAGCCTCTTACTATGCTAGCACTCCAAGATCGGATTATATGAAATGACAGCAATTATGTTTCTGTAGAATCGAATCATATTCTGTAAGCTCCTGCCACATGATTAGGATGCATAACACTTAGAGGCCAAACAGAGAGTATGGCAGCAGTCCAATCTAAAACAGCATACTTTATTCCCAATACAAATCTGAGCAGACTTCTTAACTGAACGCTGAACTTAGTTGCAAATGGCCTTCGCTGCAAGCAACCAACCTGAGCTCCATATTATATAGCTTACCCTCACAAACCACTGCAAACTTCGATCTGACTCATGCTAAGAAGCTTTCCCTGCCTCATTACCCCTGCTTATTCCCTTTACCGATTCTCAGCCTGCAGATATATTTATGTACTGTCCTAAATGTGCAATCACTATGCTTACTTCAGTCACTAATGCTTAGGCTGCATATGTATTTATGTATTTTCCCAACTGCATTGTGGTGTATATAATCAGTTCTGCTTACTTTAATTGCTAATGCCCAAACTCTTTAATATCAAGTAGATTATAACTCTTGCATTATGACTATTATATTTCTAATGATCTATGAGGTAAATTACCATGAATCCGTAAATGTATGCATTGTATATGAGCAAAGATTGTCTTCTCCGTCTTGTAAACCTAATAGGGAGGAAGGACCTGAGAAAAGTGGTGCCTAAAAACCCCACTCAAGTACGCCCCAAGGGCCCAAGGCATGGATGGGCCATGGAGGGGTGGCAAAGTCCACCTAAGGCTCCGCCCAGTCCCAAGGCATGGGTTGGGCCATGGAGGGGTGGGGGTCCCACCCAAGATTCCATCCATGTCACCCCAACCCATGCCTAAGAATGCAGTTACAAGTCGCTAAGAAGGGATGGTTGTAGGTCACAACCTTTGTACTAGGAAGAATGGCTTCGGGCGGATCCATCCATGTCACCCCTCATGTGTTGTCACTTTTCATGATTGCATTTATGAATATCTTATATATATGGATGCCTAGATATTAATGCTAATAAACATGTGCATATGTGGAATATTGCTCATTTTGTGGATGCAAGTGATCAGCCAAGAGAACCCCATCTTAGAGTGTCCATTTGGCCAACCCTAACCCTAAAACAAGCAAGTTCCAAGACAGGACCAGGTAAGTGACATTACATCTGCCCTTTCTTATGAATCTTCAAAAAAGGTTTACGTCGAAAACAGATCAAGATGTTATTAACTAGCATACAGTTTAATTAATTGTATGAAAAAAGTTTGAAAGGTAGTCTCTTAATAGTAAAAGCAAAATACTTACCCAATCATAACAAAATAACACTGAAAAATCCAAAGGTGTGCTTACTAGTCAATATATTATATCTAAGAAACTATGTTAATTTAGGAAGTGCAATTATTCAGCTTAGAGAATTCCAAACTCTGCAAAGTTCAAAAAACTTGGCGAATCACTTGCTGAAAAACTCACTGGCAATTGCAGGCAAATTTTCAGCAAGTAACTTGCATGAAACTCACAAGTTCCAGCGAGTTTGTGCAGAAAACTTGCCTGCCAGTGGAGGAAAAAAGGCAGCAGGGGAAGGTCAAAAGAGAGAGAGAATCTAAGCGAGAGGCAGCACCCAAGCGAGGATTTCATACAAGGCAGTGGAGGAGGCTCGACCACCCTCCACTCAGGTTTGATCTCTTTGTACAGGCCCATTTGTTAGTTTTATGATCAGATATGAAAAGCAGATTTTAATTTTAAATTCAAACAAGTAGACACAGCATATACCCTGGGAAAACCCTCCAACTTGAGGGAGAAAAACCCAGCAACAATATATCACTTATATATTGAATGATAAACAACAATTCTCTTTACAATGAGGCCAAGAACACTAGGCCGAAATAGCAGCACCTCACTAGATGCAAACTCAATGTATAATATCAAACTCCTAGAGAATAATAAACTCGACCTCTTGAACAACTTCAATCTGCTCTTAATGAATTTGCACTTGACTCTAGAACTCGAATGAATGAATGATTAATGAAGAACAATGAACAACTCGCATATATACAAGAGGGAGAGATCGCGTCCCTTAAAAGCATCATGTCGGCCTTCAATATGAACCGATGTGACTCCATAGAGGTGGCGGAAGAGATAATGACGGCCTCAACAAATAATTAAATATTAATTAGCATTCAAGGTGAAGCGCCTCTTCACCAATAGATATCTCAATAAATTAAATAGCCGATAGGCTATTCATTTAATTTATTCTTTAATACAAAGAAATCGGAGCTGGAAGTAGAAGCCTGACGCTGCTATCATCAACACCATTTAATGCCCTCAAAATTTCCTTCATTATGCCTTTCAATTGGTTTGCTTCGCATGTGTGTGTTGCGGTGTATCTCTGAAAATTTGTACTTGGGCATGCCGGTGTAACTTGAGGGTTTTATCATAATAATGGAGGAGGATATGGATCCCCTGATGAATCGCCAAAAGGGCCAAATGGGGAAAATGATGGCAATTCGCAATCTAAGTCGTTTAGAGGCATTGTGGCGGGGGAAAGGGTTAGCCTTTCACCTGGTGCAAAGTTTATCATGCAAGCCTACGAAGGAGTCGAGGATGGGGGATGCGAAAGACAAGGTAAGTGTCCTTCTGCCTCCCCTAGAAAAGATATCTTCGTTCCAAACCATGAATTGAATAAAGCTATAATAGAAGAAGACAACAGATTAAAAAATACTGCCATTTTTTAGCACCTATGGACATTTCTAAAGTCTCGGCAAGAAAATACATGGATGAGTGGTTGTTCAATGTTTGGGGGAAAAAGTTAGGGATTCAATATTCTTTCTGCAGAATGGTCCAATGTGGGTTGTTCATTATCTTTCTAAAAAAATATAAAATGTAATAAATAGTGGTTAAAAAACAATTTTGACATGTTGGCAAGTCAGTCTTCCATGCCCTAGAATGGTCGCTTGAGGCTTTAAATGACAAGTGTTGGCTTTGTTGAGGCCTAGATGGGTGGTAATAAAAGATGTGCCTCCCCGGGTTTGGAAGTTTGTCCTCTATTGATGGAACCCTCTAGGAGTATCATAAGGATGGAGGAGACCAAATCCTCTCTCTCACACTCAGACATGAGGGTTCTAGTGTCCTTATATCCTGATGTGGATGTCCTGGAGTGGTTAGAGGTTAAGTTAGATTCGGGAACCAAATGTGTCATTGAAATGTTAGGCAACATTAATGCATGCTACCTGTGTAGAAGAGAGGGGCATTTGAGAAGAAACCGCCCCTTAATTTGTCATGTCCCCAATACCATACAAACACTAAATAAAATAAATATCAAAATTATAAAATTCCAATTTAAATATTATTATAATAATATTATATCATAAGATAAAAACAAAATACATATTAAAATTATAAATATTAGTAATTTAATTATAATTCTCACAAGATAATATTATAATGCAATATTATAAATATTAAAATATAAAACAATTTAAATATTGTAATCATAATAGAGAATAAAATTAATATAAAATACACAAATAAAAAGTATGAAATAAATAACAAAATATAAAATATAATAAATAGATAACAAATAAAATAACCGATATAAAATAATAAATATTTAAATAGGATATACTAAAAGCAATCATAATAAGCAAATGATCCTTGTTAGTAACCGGTAAAAGGAATGTCCACTTGCAAAGGACACAACACTTGGAAAAAGCGGGTACCAAGGATGACATGAAAGGTCATGTCTTTTGAGACTCGATCAGATATACAAGACAAATAAGTCAAACAAGAGAGGCATGGGATTAGGAAGGGGAAAAAGAAAAGGAAAGTTCATAATCAACAAGCAGATATATATCAAATAGTGGAATTTTAGAACAGCAAGTTAGTATACTGGTTTTAGAATTAACTTCCAGAATAGTAAGTCAACATATTTACGATAGGATGGAACTTCAGAATAATAAATTAATATGTTTGGAGGTACAACATTTATATGGGGAAATAGATATACATCAGGAAGGAATAGAATAATAAATAAGGAAAGGGATTTAGGCAGTAATTATTATACCCAGTAGGAGATATAGACCAATCTAAGGAAGTAAATGATAGGTTTTGAAATAGACACATATATATTATATGTGAATAACTAAATATCTTATATATAGAGATAAGTAAATATATATATATATAGAAAACATGTATATGTAAAGGTAGTTAGATTAACTAATAATAGATATAGATATATATATATATATATATATATATATATAGGAACATATAGATAATATAAATATACAATAATGATACTTGCAGTAATTATTATGCCTTATTAGTAATGATGACTCTTTAATATAGACATAAGGAGTTTATGTATATTTATGAATTGTCCTCATCCTATAATCAATCCAATATAGGGTTGAAGGAGGCGAGTAAGGAATCAGAAAGGGTGGAGAGATACAACAACTCAAGGTGATGTATTCACTTAGCAATAATATTTAGCATATTTTGAATATAAGAACTAGATATTGTTAATTTGATTATTGATATAATGACATCCTTTAATCTTATCATAATGAGAATTATCATAGGAAATGATGAACTTAAAGAACCATTGGTAAATGAAAATATATTTGATTATAGGCATGAAATAAATCTTGGATGAATGCAAATATATCTGATTGTTTAAAGATTGTCTACTATGTGCTTGTAAACCTATTAGGATGGACGAAACATGGGTGAAGTTGGATTGCCTAAAAACCCCACTTTCAGCCCCTTAGGCCCTAGACAAGGGATTGGGCTTTGCAGCCCCTTAGGCTCTTAACAAGGGATTGGGCTTTGCAGCCCCTTAGGCCCTTGACTAGGGATTGGGTTATAGAAAGATGGGGGTCCCACCTAGGTCTCTGCCCCTTAGGCCCAAGATACGGGATTGGGCAAGAGAAGGTGGTAGGCCTTAGGCCACTTGGACTCTATGGTTCCTCTCCCCTAATAGGACGAGTGTCTTCTGAAGGTGTTGCCATGAGTGGAGTATGCAGGTACTAAGCCCCTAGGCAAGAAGGATTGTGTTGGACAACCTCTTGAGTTTACATGAGGGCTTCAGGGCGGATCCACCTATGGCACTCCTCTTATGTCTTCATTAATTGATTTATGTTTATGAATATATTGTGGATATCTAGATATTATTGCTAACAAATATGTGTATGTGGAAATGTTTTTAAATTGGTGAATGCAGATTTCAATCTAGGATTATTTCATTAGAGAAACACATTCCATTTGGGAAAGAAGAAACCCTAAACCTAATCAACAATCGAATTCTAGGGCAAACAAGCGAATTCAAGAGCAAGGCTAGGTAAGGGACATTAAATAATTCTTAGGAAAGTTGTTAATCATGCCCTAAACAACGGGCAGTTGGAAGTTGGTGCTTCCTCGAAGAGGGCTCCTGAAAACCAAGAGGCTGAAAATGAGAAATTAGATTTTGTTAACATTAGTGGTAATCTGGAATCTCAAAGGGTTGGGGTATACAAGAGGGCTGATAGCCTGGAAGTGTTGCAACCAAACCCCCTACCCAAGTAAGAGACATGGTTCCTCGGGAAGCATCCTTGGCAATAGAAGGATCACCACTAACTGCATCTACAATTAAAATAGCAAATCAATTTAATAGCCTAATGGATGAGTTGGAATACGTAAAAGTGGATCCTATATCCGATATGGGTGGTTGTCCTAAGGATGAACTCTCAAAGGAAACCAATAACAACCTCTGCCTCTCAAAGGAAGTGGTGGTAAATAGAGATGCTAGAAAAAGGAATGCCCAACAACTTGTAATGGACAAAATAAGACAAAATATTGAAACAACCAAACAGGAAAAAAACAATAACAGAAATAAAGAGTCTTCAAAAGCTGAAAATTATGTAATTATGTATAGAAACCAAGAGCTCAAGGATGGTAATGTTGAAAACTTGATAAACTTTTAAGAATTAAGAGGGGCTAACCCTCGGAATAATGATAATAAATCACCTTCTGTGGTGAAGAAAATGGTAGAGGAATTTGAAACCAAAAACCAGAACACTAATATCCTACAAGACACCAACAGAAGATTGGAAGCATACCAATCTGGCTTATTGGGAAGTTCTAATTTGAAAACAGGTTTTGAAAATCCATCAGTACAATCTGCTGCTCATATCTTGGAGGATAGTAGCGGACTGAATGTGGATAAAATGGATGAATGTGACTAATCAACCAACATAAATAAAGGCAATAGTGATTTGGAATCCAAAAAGGAGTTAACAGGACCAATTGATGGTCCTAGTAGAGTGGCCAACAGTGATGAGTTAACATCACAATCTTGCCCTCCTACTTGGAAAGAAGGAATGTGAGTAGAAGCCTTGAGGCTGCAAGAGGTATTGGACACTTATATACTAAGGAGGTCACAGAAGGGGTAGCAGAATCTAAGGATGAGCCCCCACAAAACCTAAAAAGACAAATAAAAAAGAGAAAAGGACCATTATCCCTCTGGGGAGGGGAAACTTGCACATTGTCAAGCAGAAAAGAAAAAGAAAGTGTGATCATTCCAGTGCCCACTACTAAAAGGGTGGAAACTGAGGTCAGAATGCCAAAATGTTTTGATAACTTTAGAAATGAGAAGGAGATCTCCCCAAAAGTTGGATCCTATGAATCTTAATTGTGTATCCTGGAATGTCAAGGGGTTGCAATCCCTTGACAGGAAACATATAGTAAGAAGGTTTCTCAAGCTGATGAAAGATAAGGGTGTGGTCCTTATTCAAGAGGTTAAAGTGGTAGGCTTCACCTTAGAAACCAACTTGAAATTTATCTGGAATAATGCAGCACAATATATCAATAGTCATGAAAAAGGAAGTGGTGGTGCTGCTATCCTAATATCTAAAGAGTGGGATCAATATGTTATTGAATCTGGTGTATCCCCTTGCAATAGGGTTGTATGGGTTACTATAGAAAAGGACACCATTTTTGGAATTTGCTCAGTTTATGCACCCAATGAGTACAGGGACAAAATCAACTTATGGAACTGGTTACTCAATCTGCATGATATACCCTGGATTTTTGGGGGGTACTTCAACATGATTGAACAAGCTAAAGACAAATGTGGGGATATTAATATGGAATGGAAAGGCAATGAAAAATACGTTTGGCAAAGGATGAAATCCAAGCTAAACATGGTATACTCTATTGAAGGGCAGAAAAAGCCAAAGAGACCATCAGACTATTCTTACAAAAAAAGCCAATAGAACCCTTAAATTTGGAGGGGTTCCATAAAGTAGCTATACCCCCTGAAGCACCATCAACATCACTAACAACATAGTTGGCGCAAGGCCAAATATTCTTTACAATCTTGTCAAAAATATCCTTCTTCATTTTAGTTTCTTGGATCAGCAAAATATCAACTTTAAAATCAGCCAAACAAGATTTAAGCAGATGTTTATAGGGACTATTAAATCCCCTGATACTCCAAGAGATCATCTTCATATTACATACCGAACAGAGAACAGCACCACCTTGATGTTGTTAAGAGGAGTCTTCTCCCCCTTTTTTTGAGACTTAGACCCTAAGAGTGAGTCCAAAATCTTTTGCTTCCCTGAAGCAACATCTATAACAGTGTCTTTGTTCCTAGATTCCTTCTGAGATGGCCTACCAACTTTATTCCCTCCCCCCACATCTAGTTTCTTTTTCCTTTTGGATTTACTATTAGCTTGAATCCAGTCCTCTTCAGCATATTTTTACCAATTGACTCCTTTATATTTTTACCTTCCTTTTGACTTAAAGACAGCAAGTTATTTCCTTCTGTAGATTGATTCCCAAGAGTGGAAACAGGGGAAAAGGAATCCTGCCCCCTGCCTATTTAAGAATCAATCTCACCCTCTTCAAGGATCTTTGATTTATCCTCAATGTGGTGCTTAGATTTTCTTTCCAATTCTATGTTTGATTCAAACTTTTTCAAGTAGTCCATCATGAGATTATTAGAAGGCTTATCACTTTCCTCTTTTGTATTTTCAATCACAGACTGAGACACCACAAAAGCTTCTTGTTTTAATTTGTTTTAATTAGTCAGAAGGCACAGTCGATTCCCCATCCCCACCTAGGCCTAAACTAGAGCTCCCTAGGAATCCTTTTGGGTCCTTTCATTTTGATCATCTGTAGAGAAATCCACTGCACCATCCCCTCCAGTTGCATCCATGTTAAGGTCCCCTCCAATTACATCCTCAGTTGGCTCCTTCTTCTCCATGGACCGTTGCTTTGTTAACAAAACCTCAAGACCATTTTTCTAGGGATTCTGAGAGATATTCAAAGAAACAACTTTTTCTTTAGACTCAAAAGGCGAAAATTTCTTTGAACCCTCCTCCTCAATCTGATTATTTGGAACCCTTCTTGTGCAGGTTTCCAGGAGATGGCCAAATTTTTTGCAAGATTGATAGTAAGCTTTCACATTTTCATACTCAAGAGGTTGAATCCATTTCCCATATTTCAACTTCAAAGCCACTGAAGTAGGAAGAACAAAATTCACAACCACATTAATACAAATTCTAGCAAACACCAATCTAGACTGTTGTTGGGTAACCTTATCCACAGCCAGCAAATGGCCAAAGGAGTCAGCAATTCCCTTAAAAATACCATAGTTCCAACATTCTAATGGAAGCCCTAGGAGGTGAACCCAGGTAGGAGCAACTATACCCAAATCCACAAAAGGATCAAACCCTGGCTTCCATTTACAGAGCAACAGAAAATTCTTAAACCCATTATCGAAGGCCCAAGGACCTCCAATTAACACCTTAATCAAATCTTCATGCATCACAAAGCTAAAGAGGAAAAGACCTTTAGCCATGGCACTAATTGTAACACTGCCTTTTAAATTCCATATAGAGTCAACCCACTTTCTTACCCGGTCAATGTTCAGACGAAATGCCAGGAATTTGCCAACCAACGAAAGCTTTAGATCCTCAATAGCTTCATGCATGAGCTCCTCAGGAGATTCCACTTCTAGACCCTCCACTGAGCAAGAGACAATCCCTACTTTCAGCTTAGCCATAGAGAGTGAACCACCCCCAACCAATTTGTCAACCTAAGAGATAGGATCTTCCTCCAAGAAAAAGGAATCCAAATCATAAGGAGGCACTGGGGTCTTTCCAAGGGTACAGGTAGCCACCCCCACAGAAGATGATGCAACAAACCCAGAAATAGTACCAGCTTTGGAGACAGCATTTTTGGATGGGGAAGCTTGTTGGGGCTCCCCACCCGACCAATGCATCAGGCAAACCCTCAAAATTCTACAAAATTTTTGAATTGTAGAGAGCAAACGCAACTCATAAACATGTTATTATAAATTTTGTTATATATAATATATATTATAAATTAATTTTATTATTTAATTTAAGTATTAACAATTAAACCTATGTTACCGGGTTCTTGTATTCTACGCATCGTGCCCGCTTCGGGAGTGTTTGGGAGCAGGAGCAAGAGCAGGTTGGGGAGTGCTCGGGAGCACCCAAGCACCCCCGAGTTCCCTATGGGTTCACTAGGAGCAGACCCATAGGGAACCCGGGGGTGCTTGGGCAATCCTGGGCGCAAAAAGAAAATAAAAAAACATAAAGTGCTCTTAAGACCTAAAACGCCTCTAAAACCCTCATTGAACAATCCTTTCTCATTTCATTGCTCTATTCATTCACATTTGGCCTCCATTTTTTCATTGTTAAGGTTGCTGTTTTTTGAAGGAGATTGATCAAAGGGAAAAAGGAATCAAGGATAGCTTGCACAAAGGAGATCTAATCACCTAAGGTATGCATTTAAACTCATTCTTTCAAGTTTTTGATGGATTCTTTCAAGTTTTTTCTTTTTTTTTATAGGAAGGAAGAAACCAATTTTGCTATTTGTTTCAATAGTTTTTGGTGTTCATTTTGTTTCAATATTTCTTATAACAACAAAACCAAATTGCAAACTACTTGAAATGGCTACAAGTTCAAGTTCAGTGGGTGTTGATGCAAACAAGAAATTTAAAATTAATCAAGCATCTCCTTTATGGAATCATGTTACGATCTTTGAACAACTTCTAGGAGGTGGGGCATTCGTTTGGGATTGTGGTGAGTGTGGAGTCCAATTTAAGAGCTTGTATAGTCGAGTGAAAGCTCACTTATGTGCACAAAGTGGGAAAGGGATTGGAATATGTGGAGGGTGAAATAAGAAGGGGTTGCTAAAGGAAAAAATGATGCCATTCATTAGAGAACAAGAAGAAGCTAATGATATGTGTGAAAGAGCAAAATTAAGAAGTCCTCCTTTAGCAAAGAGAACAACAATGACTTTACCTCTAGATTCAGTAAGGGCCTCTCAACATCCTTTCTTGGAGACACCCTCTATCCAAGTAGAAGATCCCACTCCTCCCTGCAAAATAGGCCCATTGGATAAGGCATTTCAAACTGAAGCAAGAGACATTGCAGAGGAAAAAATTGCACATTGCATTTATGCCAATGGTCTTCCTTTCAACTTGGTGAGATCACCATATTGGCGTGATATGGTGGCGGAAATCAATAGTGCACCTTCTGGTTTCAAAAGTCCTGGATATGAAAAGGTGTGCACCACCTTATTAGGAAAAGAAAAAAATAATGTAGAGACATCACTCAAACCAATTAGGGATTCTTGGATTGAAACAAGAATGTCCATTGTTTTTGATGGATGGAAAGATTGCAAAAACCGACCTTTGATAAATGTTATTGCAGTGTCCCCCAAAGGGGCAATGTTTTTGAAGGCAGTTGATTGTGAGGGGAAAATCTAGGATGCAAAATTCATTTCAAAAATCCTCATTGAGTCCATAGAGATGGTGGGTCCTCAAAATGTTGTTCAAGTCATTACAAACAATGCAAAAAATTGTAGGGCTGCAAGTATTTTGGTTGAGGAAAGGTATGAACACATTTTTTGAGCACCATGCATTGTACACTCCCTTAACTTGGTGATGCAAGCAATTCACATTCAAATAGAGTAGGTGAAGGATATATACAAGAGGGTGAGGAGATCCAAATGTTTGTGACAAACCACCATATGTCACAAAGCATCTTTAGGACTTTCTCGAAATCGGAATTGTTGAAGGTAAATTTAATTTAATTATTTAATTTTATTTATCATTTATGCCATGTATACTTATATAATGTATTTTTATATATTAATGTGTTATTAACTTATGTTTTACATGATCCTAGGTTGTTGAGACCCGATTTGCATCACACACAATCGTTTTGAGACGACTTGTGAAGGTGTGAGAGTCTTTGGGTGCCATGGTTATTAGCAACAAATGGAGTATTTATAGGACATCAAGCTCAAAGAGGGCCCAGAAGGTCATGTCATTGATCCTAGCTGATGACTATTGGGCTCGTGTGGACTATGTCTTGAGTTTCACCAAGCCTATCATGAGTATGATTAGGTTTGTTGATATAGATCGACCATGTTTGGAGGAAATCTATGATGGCATTCACTCCATGATAGAAAAATTAAAGGTCATAATAGCAGAAAAAGAGAATGACCCCCAAGAAACATTTTTTCAAAGTGTTGAAAAAATCATTCATCACCATTGGGACAAGATGAACACACTATTGCGTCTCCTTGCATATGAATTGTCTCCCAAATACTATAGTGCAAAGATACTTGCTTTTCCAGGGAGAACTCCACCATATAGAGATAGTGAAGTTGCTAATGGGTACAAGCAAGCATTCAAAAGACTCTTCTCAGATCCAGATGTGGTGGAAAATGTTAGGAAAGAGTTTGGCCTGTTCATCTCAGGACGGAATCATAGTATGTGTGCTCTTCAAGACCAATACAATGTAGATGCTTGTACATGGTGGTACCTCCATGGGCAAGATTTTGTGTTCTCCAGCCTCTTGCAATCAAGATTCTATCACAAGTAATTTTTATCTTTATTATTTAACATTTGTATTGTAGACTTTAGTACTTACCATTCTTTAATTTATTTTGCATTTTTATTTTTAAGTTCTTTTGGTTTTCTCTCCAATTTCAACAGGTTGGAAGTTCTTCGGCTAAACGGAATTGGAGTACATACTCCAATATCCACTCAATGAAGTGTAGCTGGTTGGCTGCAAAATAAGCAGAAGACTTGGTTTATGTCCATTCCAACTTGTGTCTTCTATCACATAAGCAAGATTAGTAAGAGGATGGTTCAATGAAGAATTGGGACATAGCCCCTAAGTGTGCCAACTTGGATGCATCTATTACAGAGCTTGCTAGAGTCACTATAGATGATGATGATGATGATGAGACTCTTGCACATGATGCACCTACTACGAGTGGCAATGCATTTACTTGTGGTTCAAATGATGTTGAACCAAATGATGAATTTGATCTAGATCCTTTTGATGATTGATGAAGATTGATGACTTAAGAGTCTTAGACAATTATACAAATTTTTTATTGTATTTATTTCAATTTTGTAATAGTAATGATCTTCATTTGAATCGTGACTCTAGACATATATGATATATGGCATACGTATTGAAATTTTGAACTATCAATCGCCATTTGTCTTTATCACTAGCATTGATCAATGATTTAATGATGATTGATGATTGATGAAGTATCATACTATCAAATGTATTTACAATTATGTATATTTTTAGTTTTTGCGCATATATATATATATATATATATATATATACACTGTACCTGAAATATTCCGAGCCAAATTTTTTCGTTTTTTCAATAACAGTTTACAAACCCAGCGCACCCATTAAGGTTAGATCTAAACCCAAACGATGTTGAAGCAACTCTAACCAGAATGTACACCAGGATCTCGATGTGGGCAAGGTGTGAGCATTGGTCAGAGGATCTGAATGCAAAAACAGAACTGGAAGGAACCCTAACCAAGAATGGCGCCGATGATAGCGAGCATATGGTCAGAGGATCTTCTACACTACAAGTGCTGAAAGAAAACTCAACACCAAGTATGTGCTACCCAATCCAGTATGGAATTGAGGCGACCATATGGCGGAGTGCTACTAAGAATTACAATGCTTTGAAGGGAAATAAGCTAGAATGCTAAAAGTAACTCGACACCCAGAATGTGCTTTCTAACCCGGCGTGGGAAAGGAGCTACCATAGGGCGGAGGTAAAGGAAATACAATAGCAATTACTGAATGTAGAGTTGAGCATTACAAATCATGATAAGCAAGAATAACAACTGCTGTCAGTACTACTGTCAACTTACAATATGAAAGATAAAACCTTGCTATCAATGTGAATCACGAGTTAAATGGAGTTACAACAATATATATGGAGTTTCCTTCACTGAATGATAAAGCTTAGATCAAAACTCAATGATTAGAGCCAACCTGACAATCTGATTTGTGACAGTCCTGTTTTCCACGTGCACGAACAGCAGCCCTGAAACTCACAAATCCACTCACAACTTGCTCCAAACTCACTCAAATTTCATGAAACGAATTGCAATATGATCCCAATAAGATGGCGCCCAAGATTAGCACATAAAACTGACTCCAAATGCTGATATTAATTATTGGCACAAATCCCAAGGAATGCAAATGGTACGGCCCAGCAAGAGGGGCGATTTGCATTTAAAAATCCAACACACTACTAAAAATTCTACAAACTGGAGGAAAGGGTCGCCCCTTGCAGACAGTGAGAATAAGCTAATACCCAGAAGAATCTTTTTGGTATTTTTTGACTTATGAATAAAAAGGACAATCTGCTGTACTACAAATGCAATTTCCAGAATTTCTCTAACATGCATAAATCAGATTTACAAACCCTCACAAGACTAAAATGCAGAAAACTCACAATGAAACATTCAATCTATCACTATCTCACCACTAGTCGCTATCTTTCAAGCGAGAAGCAATGCCTAGCTAGGAGGCTTACATTCCTCGAAGCAATCCCAGAGCCAAACCGGCAGCATAACATTCCTGTAGACGAAAGATCCTGAAAAGAGGACCAAAGGCTTCCTTTTATAATTTCCTGTTGACCTTCTCGAAACCCTAACCTTCCTTTTTGAGTCAAACCCTAATCCACCAATGGATGGCGTCCCTTTCTTCAAAGCTTCAACTTCGAATTTTTAATTAAATCCATCACTTAAATAAAGGCGTCCAAACTTAAGGCTTTAATTTTCAACCTTAATAAATATAAAATTAACTCAATGATGGCGCCACCCCTTGAAGACCACTTTTTAAAACATCATTAAGTTAAGAGACTAGGCCAAGGTGGTAATTTAACATTAAAATATAATGTTATTTAAGTGAAATGAACTTATCTCTCTGAAACTGCATCCCGAGGCCAGAATTTGAATAACCCAATTGAGCCAACTGAAGAGGAAAGTCAACTGTGCCGAGATCAAAAGGACCACTGCCAAAAATAGAATTTACTAAAAATAGTAAATTCCAGAAAGTGCTCAGAATGCCAAGAGAAACATATCACTGCGAAGCCCACAGAAAACCCAGAAGGAATCCGCAGTTCAATTACCAAAACACGAGCAATTGCAACCTCCACACAAGAAACCCTAATCAAACCGTCTGAGTAGCCTACGGGTCTCCAGAATAGGCCAACGGTCATCTGAGAAGATCATGCTCGAGAAGGGGACATTACAGTACCCAAGGGAAAAAAATTGTCATACTGGCATACCAATATTTCGTACCCGAACCCAATCTCGTACTAGAATTGGCAACTTAGAATTAAACTATTAAATATTATTATATTAACTATTAAATTAATAAATACAAGTCAAATTATTATATTCTTAAATATATATTATAAATTTATTTTATTATTTTATTTTAAATGTTGAACCAATGAACAATGAATTCAATAGATCTATCGTAACCTTCAAGTTTTGATAAATTGATATCTTAGCATATGCATGATATGTGGTATTCTAAATTTTTTACTTTTTAAGCTGCAAATATATATATATATATATATATATATGATTTT
>VDFB02263061.1:0-18619 GCA_007258455.2 Sequoia sempervirens
AAATAAAATCTCATTCATATTCTAGTTTTAATATTTATATTGTCAAAAAAATAATTTGGAACCATATAGAAATAAAATATCTTTATTTTCTCAAGTTGAATAGCATCATAGCTCTAGGATTAATTAACTACATGGATAAGAGTTCAAAAATGATGGGATCAACCCTTTTATGGACTAACATTCGTATCAACCAAAAACAAGAGATATTACCAACCTGGTGAAGAATAGATAAAAATTAAAATTGACATGAATTAAGTGAAATATGTTTCATGAATGATAGTTCTATGTGAGGATGATCATTTACTAGTGTAGACTTTTTCTCACAAGTGGCCAAAAAAAAAAGATGTTTGACCATTGAAGCTTTATAATAATCACATTTAAGAGAACACATAGACTTGGATAGCTTCACTTTTTTCTGAGCTAAATAGAGATGAAGATGGTTTTTGTAGTTTCTCTCATCCTAATATTATTTCTCTCTAGACTACCTTCTTCCCATTCCTCTTCTTCTTATGAATAAGAAGCTCTCCTAGATTTTAAGCATTACCTCTCCCTTCACCCCTACAAATACTTGCTTGATTTGTCTCCTCCTCACTCCTACAATTGGATTGGGATTGTCTTCTATTCTTTCCTTAAACATGTGCTTGCTTTTAATCTTACCCAATTGCCTTTACTCAAAGAAATCAAAGGAAATCTCTCTTTTCTTAGAGTACTTTCTCTCAAGAATAACAAATTCCAAAGCCAAATTCCTCCTCAATTAGGGAGGTTGTCTCACCTTAGAATACTTAGATTGTATCTAATTCAATTGGAAGGCTCCATTCCCACCACTCTATTATCTTATTACTCTTTGCAAGTTCTCATACTATCCTATAACCTTTTGACTCATACTATCCCTTCTAAACTTGGCCTTCTTTTACAATTAGAAATCCTTGCTTTAGGAGAAAATGAATTTGCAGGCACAATCCCATCTTCCCTACTAAACCTATCCTCTCTAACCCAATTTTCATTAGGAGAATTTAAAAAAATCCACATGGTAGTATTCCTATTGAATTGGGTATGATTACTCATCTCAAAATACTTTATCATTGGAGAATCAACCTAAGAGGCACAATTCCACCCTCCCTAGGAAACCTATCCTCTTTAATTGAATTGGAATTGGGAGAAAGCATACTCCATGGTAGTATTCCTATTGAATTGGGTATGCTCATTCAACTCAAAATACTTTATCTTGCAAACATTAACCTCATTGGCATAAACCTATCCTCTTTAATTAACTTGGACTTGGGAGACAACAAAAGTAATGGTAGTATTCCTATTGAATTGGGTTTGCTTACTCAACTTAGAAATATTTCTGTTCATAACAATAACTTAGCAAGAGTGGCAATACGAGTAGCTGGAGACTGGCACAAGGAGAGGAATTGTCACATGTGCTAGGGTTATAGGACCTAGCAACAACCCTTATTTGGGTTGTGAATGTTTCTTTGTGATGTGGAGTTTATTAGTATGAGAGGGGTCTTTGTAGTTTCTATGGGGAGCAAGGGTTTATTTCCCTCTTTTTTTGCAAGCGTTGGTGATTTTTGGATGTATTTTCTACCTAATCTATGTTTGAAAGGCTTTTGAATAGGGCTTTTGGATGGGTTATTTTTCCTTAGTGGTGGGATGGCCTTAGTTGGAGGGGAAAATTTAAACCAAAATATGTATTTTCAAGAAGTTTTATCCAAGAATAAACCTTCTTCATCAAATCCTTCCTGAGATGTTGTCTGGGAGACAGGAGACCATGGGGCCGGTGGGGTGGGGCAGAAACTCAGGGGAACCCGAAGCCAGGTTCTTCGAGATAGGACCTTTTAAATGCGCACGATCAATACGTTACCAATACCTGGCGAGTTGAAGTTCGGTGGTGAAGGATGCCAGAGCAGAGGGAGGGCATTGCGATATCCGAAGACGCCGACAACCGGTATGAATGAACCGGTAGCAATTTTCGAAATGGCGCTGGTGCCAGATTGGGAAAAAGAGAAGAACCATCGAATTGACTTAGAACAAAAAGAAAAACATAAAGAAAAATTGATACTCGAAGCGAGAAACCAAAGTTCAGAATAAAATCCGCCTAAGGAAAAGCTCTAAAATCAATAAAAGCGTCAGTTCCACACAAGTAAAGAAATTGATATTCATAGGGTGGTAAAACTCAACATGGGGCACAATGAGAGCATGGAAGATGACCAACTAGATGACATTGTAGAGTTTTTGAATCAAATCACAAACAAAATTTTCATAGTGAAACCTCAGTCTATGAAGTCAACAATCAAAATCGTGTGGGAAATATTCAAGAAGGCCATGTGCCATAGAGGAGAGGAGAGTGGAAAGGCCATTGTCTCAAAGAAAATGTTGTTGACATAAAATTCCCCCATCAAATTGGAACCCTAAAAAATATCATAACTTTCCAGAGCCAGTTGCAAGGCCAACAAGGGGGAAATGTTTGGAAGTAGATACATTCTTGCTAAGAATTTAACCATTTCAATACACCAAAGAATATCCATGAGATTGGAAACAAACCTTGAAGCTAAATCTTGATTCAATGCCAAAGCGTGGAATTCTATCCAATCCTGTCCAAGAATTGTTGAAATTGCATTTTCCACTTGGTTACATTCTATCACAAAAATCCTCAATTTCTCAAGCATGAGAGGAAATTTGTCCCAAATCTCATGAAATCTAGTTGGGACAATAACCCTAAAATATTTTTCCATTGTCATAGCACCAGAGCAAGCCAAAGAAATGTGAATATAAACCACCAAGAATCCATATTAATAAACCAATAATTACAACCACAAAATGAACTAAGAAGAAATCACACAAGCCGAAATTAATACACTAGACTCCCATTGTACCATAAAGAGGTGAGGAGGTGAAAAAACATTAATCAATTATCTTTAAAAGTACAAAGAGGCTGAACTATAAATGCAAAGTGCCACCCCAATAAGAAGCCAAAAAAAATGTAATTTCAAGTGGGAGAGTCATGGAATTGGTGCCAAGATAGTGAGAGTCTCTATGATAAGCTTCTCCAATGTCCATCAACATGAGTAGACCTCACATCAACAAACAAATGAGGAGTGAAAGATACATATTTAGAGAATAAAAATGTAAAACAAGTGGCATGCCAAAATTTTCCATCCAGAGTATCAAATACCAATGGAGTATTGTTAGAAATTTAAATAGGATAAAACCTATAGGGTTGCTTCCCTTTTTCCCCAAACAATAGGGGAATACAAAAAAAAAATGCGAAATAGACTTGGAGACCCAAAAATGGGAATATAGAAAATATGTTTCTTTGATGATAGTTCTATGTAAGGATGATCACATTTTAGAGAACACAAAGACTTGGATAGCTTCACTTTTTTTTGAGTTAAATAGAGATGAAGATGGTTTTTATAGTTTCCCTCATCCTAATATTCTTTCTCTCTAGACTTCCTTCTTCCCATTCCTCCTCTTCTTCTAAATAAGAAGCTCTCCTAGCTTTTAATAATTCCCTCTCCCTTCACCCATACAAATTATTGCTTGATTTGTCTCCTCCTCACTAATACAATTGGATTGATATTTTCTTCTATTCTTTCCTTAAACATGTGCTTTCTTTGAATCTTATCGATATTTATTTACTCAAATCAATCTAAGGAAATATCTCTTACTTTCACTCAAGAATAACAACTGCCAAAGCCAAATTCCTCCTCAATTAGGGAGGATGTCTCACCTTATAATACTTAGATTTTATCTAAATCAATTGTAAGGCTCCATTCCTGCCACTCTATTATCTTATTACTCTTTGCAAGTTCTCATTTTGTTGTATAACCTTTTGACTAGTATTCCTCTTGAATTGGGTGTGATTACTCAACTCAAAATACTTTATCATTGGAGAAACAACCTAAGAGGCACAATTCCACCCTCCCTAGGAAACCTATCCTCTTTAATTGAATTGGAATTGGGAGAAATATACTCGATGGTAGTATTCATATTGAATTGGGTATGCTCATTCAACTCAAAATACTTTATCTTGAAAAAATTAACCTCATTGGAATAAACCTATCCTCTTTAATTAACTTGGACATGGGAGACAAAAAAATTTGTGGCAGTATTCCTATTGAATTGGGTTTGCTTACTCAACTTAGAAATCTATCTCTTCATAACAATAACTTAGCAAGAGTGGCAATGCTAGTAGTTGGAGATTGGCAAGAGGAGAGTTGTTGCACATGCTAGGGTTATAGGACCTAGCAACAACCCTTGTTTGGGTTGTGAAGGTTTCTTTGTAATATGGATTTTAGCAGTGTGAGAGGGGTCTTTGTAGTTTCTAGGGGGAGCAAGGGTTAATTTCCCTCTTTTTTTGCAAGCGTTGGTGATTTTTGGGTGTTTTTTATACCTAATCTATGTTTGAAAGGCCTTTGACTAGGGATTTTGGATGGGTATTTTTTCTTTAGTGGGGGGATGGAATTAGTTGGAGGGGGAAATTTAAACCAAAATATGTCTTTTCAAGAATTTTTATCTAGGAATGAACCTTCTTCATCAAATCATACAAGTGTTGTCAATTTTTTGAACAAGTCCTCAGATAGGGGGGTAAATACAGATAGATGGGGGGCCAAAATGAGGTCTTAACAAGACATTTTTTTTCTAAAATCAAGAAATGTTGACCTTGGATGAGAAACCAAGGATAATTACATTCAAAATTTTAAGATGCAACAAAAATAATGTTCATAGTTCTCTGAGTCTACTTTCTAAACTACTATTTTTTAAAAATTGGTAGAGATTAAGAGGTTCAAAAAAGGGAGTCACAAAAATTGGTGTTGTTCTTGTCAAAAAAACATAACATAGCGCCTTTTGTGGCTCCCTCAAAAGGTGAACTTTTTCTTTTGGTATTTTTAAAATCACTTGAGTGAGAAATTAGCTAATAGCATGTAGTTTATGCCTGATTTTTTTGATAATTTTTTAGTGAATATTTGATTTTTTACTAATTTTCAAAGTGGACACAACTTGCAAATCAAAATTTTGGTTGTGCTACCCTTATAATTTCTTTTCCTTAAAAGTGGTAGGGCCACTAAAAATATTTTTAATAGAAAAAGAGAGATTACAATTTACCAATACAAGTTGAGAAGTTCTCAATAGATGAGAGATATATAGAAAATGAAGGAGAGACATTACAAAAATATCAAAAATATGTTGTAAATATACAACCCAAAGTAAAGGTAATATACATTATGAGTACAAGTAACTGAAGCTGATTAGGAAAAAGGAGAAACTATTGAATTGACTCAGACCAAAAAGGAAAAGCTACCAAAACATTGATATTGAGCAAAACCCTGAAGTGTAGAATGAAAGCCATACAGAGAGAAACCACCAAAAAATCCAATAAGAGAGAAGAAAATTAGGTGCCACTTTTAGTAGAATAGGTGATGTTCATAGGAGAAGTAAGGCTCGACATGGGGCTCAATGAGAGCATGGAAGATGAGCAACTAGATGACATTGTAGAGGTTTTTAATCAAATCACAAGAAAAGTTTCCATAGTGAAACTGCAATCTATGAAGTCGACAATCAAAATCATGTGGGGAATCATCAAGAATGCCATGTACCATAGAGGAGAGGAGAGTAGAAAGGAACCTTTCTGAAATCAAATGTTGGTGACATAAAATGGTCCCACCAAATTGGAACCCTACAAAATATCATAACTTTCCAAAACCAGTTGCAAGGCCAACAAGGGGCAAGTTTTTGGAAGTAGATACATTCCTGCTAAGAATTTAACCATTTCAACACACCAGAGAATTTCCATGATACTGAAGAAAAACCTTGAAGCTAAATCATGAGGCAATTCCAAAGCATGGAATTCCATCCAATCCTAGCCAATAATTGTTGAAATTGCATCTTCCACCTAGTTACATTCTATCAAAAAAATCCTCAATTTCTCAAGCATGAGAGGCAAGTTGTCCTGAATCTGAAAAACTTTCAGGAGCTTCTCAAAGCTCTCTTTCCTTCTATTCAATTGGAGCTATCTGCTTCTCCTTTTAAACATTGAGTGATTTAGAGCTTTTAGCTACTCACTATAAAATGTATAGAAAAAAATACAACTGTTGATGTTTAGGAGATTCTTTGAGTCACACAAAGAATCCACATAAAAAACATTCCTTTTCTTAGACTGCTACTACACAAAAAATTACATTCTATTCATCATTCCTTTTTTCTTCACAAAATTCCCTCTCAAATTTGAATCTACCTGCCACATTTAATTCTTCTACAAATTGAGTTGCATGGCAAGAGCAGGTTGGAAAAGTAATCCCCAAAAACAAACTTCCAGCTGTGCTAGCAACAAATTCCCCTAACAGGTAGGTGGAAATGAGAAGAGGCTCAGGGGAAATTAATTTCTACAACACTCCCCTTTTGTTTGAAGCCGATGAAAAAATGATCAATTCTGATCCAAATTGAAACAATTCCCAAACTATTCCTTAGGCACTCGAAGTTGTACCTGCTCAAAGGCTTGGTGAATATGTCTACTAGATACTACTCAAACTTGCAAAATTTCATTCTAATTTCACCATTTTCAAATAATTCTCTAATAAAGTGATACCTGATAATTTCAATGTGCTTGCTTGTTCCATGAAACACAAGATTTTTCATCAAAGCTATTGATGAAACACTATCACAAAAGATTTTTGTTCCATCCTCTTGTTCTTCTCTCAAATCTGCCAAGATTCTTCTCAGCCAAATATTTGGAAATGTCGCTGCATTTGTTACTATATACTTAGCCTAGGCTATTGATAGGGAAACTATGGGTTGCTTCTTGGAATCCCATGAGATAGCTCCTAAACCCAAATGAAACATATAGCTTGATATTCTCTTCCTATCATCCACACTTCCTCCCTAATCACTATCCATGTAACCAACCAACCCAAAATCATTTGTTGCACTATACAAAATACCATATCCTTTGGTTCCATTCACATACCTTAGGATTCTTTTACCCTCTTTCCAATGTGACTCTTTTGGTGTCTCCATAAATCTAGAAATTAGACTTACACTATGCATTATATCAGGCCTAGTTGTTGTTAAATACATTAAACTTCCAACAAAACTCTTAAACATGGTTGGATCCACATTTCTGTTGCAATCTTCCTTTCTCAACTTTAAACAAATGGTTGTTGGTGTGGGGGAAAGCTTTCTATCTTTCATCCTAAACCTTTTCAAAATCTCTGCTACATACTTTTCTTGAGAGATAAAAATACCATCATGCATTTGTTTTACTTCTATGCCTAGAAAATACCTCAAGAGACCTAAGTTTATTATTTCAAACTCTCTTTTCATGGCCTCTTTAAAATAAACAATGAATAAATCATCAACATACAAGACAATAACTAAAACCTTACCATCTCTCCCAAACTATTGTTTGTGTCCCTTGAAAAATAATCTTGGCTTATGTCTCTTTATTCTTCCGTCAACATCACTTTTGTTCATATAGACCCATTTCACTCCAATTACTTTCTTGTTGAGAGGAAAATAAGTTAACTCCCATGTTCTATTCTTCTCTATTGCATCTATCTCCTCATCCATGGTTTCACACCATTTTGTTTCTTTCATAGCATTATCAAAATAAATTGGATCACTATGAGAAAATAATGCAAAATTCACACTCTCATCAAATTATTCATCATACTTTTCACTTTGGAAGATATCCCTTAGACTCCTAGTCTTTCTTGGAATTAGGGAGGTGAGAGTAGGGTCTAAACATTCACTACTACTACTTTACTAAATAGACCCTGTCTAAAGTTGTCGATAGCTCTCGGGTGCCAATCCTCTGTCTATCTGTGGCTACTTTCCTTTCTATCTGCTAATGTCAGGAGTTGTTGTGAGCACTCTATGTCTAATTCT
This sequence comes from Sequoia sempervirens, assembly GCA_007258455.2. NCBI lineage: Eukaryota > Viridiplantae > Streptophyta > Pinopsida > Cupressales > Cupressaceae > Sequoia > Sequoia sempervirens. Next base: position 7,891 of record VDFB02263061.1, read on the forward strand.
TTGACTATCTCTAACTATCTTCCTGACTATCTACCTACATTAGAAGATTTCAAGAGTTGTTGAGAGCAGTCTGGAGCTGATCCAAAGCTATTTGAAGAGAGTACAAGTACATATTGCTACACTTCTTATTCTTTTTCTTCTTCTTTAGGAGCTATTGGGAGTGGTTCTAAGCTATCAAAAACTATCAAGTTGTCCCATGCCTCATCCTCTAGGAACTCCATGTCTTTGTTGATGATGATTTTCTTGGTGATGGGATTATATAGCCTATAGGATTTTGACACTTCACTGTAGCCCGTGAAGATGCACTTCTCACCCTTTTCATCCAAATTTTGCCTCTTCTCATTTTTCATAAGTGCATATGCCACACATTTGAGCACCCTCAAGTGCTCAACCATCCACTTGCATTTTTTCCATGCCTCTTGTGAAATCTTGTCAAAAACTACCTTTGTAGGACTTCTATTTATCAAGTACACTACTATTGCTACAACTTCACCCCAAAATTCATTTGGGAGTACCTTGGCTTTTAACATATTCCTTGCCATCTCCACAATGATCCTATTCTTTTGCTCATCCACTCCATTTTTGTTGTAGAGTGTAACTAGTTGTTAGCTCCTTCTTGATACCATTTTACTTGCAAAAATTTACAAACTAATTAGAGGTATACTCTCTCCCTCTATTTGACCTTAGGACCTTGATGAAATGTTCACTCTCCTTTTGAACCTGGGCTTTAAACACTACAAACTTGTCAAAAGCTTTAGATTTATGCTGTAAAAAATAAACCCATGTATTATGGCTGTAATCATCCATGAAGGTCTTAAAATATTGAATTGTATTAATAGAAATTACTTGCATAGGGCCACACAAATTAATGTGCACTAGCTCCAATGTTGCTCTTTCCCTTCTATAATTTCCCTATTAAAAGGGCTACCTATGTTGCTTTCCTAAAATGAAGGTTTCACATCTACGACTAGGCTCTACAATGGTTGGAAAACCTTCAACCATACCCTTCTTTGAAAAAATACTCAAACCAGCATAGCCTAGGTGTCCATACCTGAGATTCCAAGGCTTGCAAGGGTCTTGAATGGCTTCCTTGAAGGCCTCTTTTCGTTGTAGTGTTGTACATTTTCTTGTAGTTGTAGACTGAGTTGAGAAACACCTTTCTATCCTCAATGGAAACATCCTATTCTTCATCATTCACATTGCTGCAACTATTTTCTTGCTTCCATATTTTTCATAAATAATTCATTCACCCTTCTCCATCAAAAATTTCAAACCATTTTGGATCAACTTTCCAATACTCATTAGATTGTGCTTTATACCAAGGAAAAAAATGCATCATCAATCTCCTTCTTCTCACCATGCTTGATTCAAAAAATAACAAACCACTTTCCCATAATTGGAACTATTTCTTTGTTCCCCATTTTTATTTCAGATTTAACATTCTTATATTTAATGAAAGAAATAAAATTTCATTACCACTCATATGGTTACTACAATCACTATCTAAAAATCATACCTCATCACTTCCTTGCTTAGCAATGTTGCACATGATGAAGGACTTTTACTGATTACCTTCATCCACTTTTTCATGAACCACATTTACACATTGCTTGGACTGATCACACTACTTTTTCTAACAGTCACTTGCATAATGGCCAAACTTATGGAAATAGTAGCATTCAATATTGTTCTTTTCACCTTTCTTACTCGAGTTGTTTTTCTTCTTGGCTTGTCCGAAGCTGGATTGAGAGTTGCTTTCTCCCTCTTAGTTGTGTTCTCATCCTAAGCTATCTTCTCCAACATTACCACATTTGTATCTGCCTCTAGCACATCTAGAGCTATTTCCACCTCTCCCCCCACCTCTTGCATTTGATTGAGCTTCGAATGCTTGCTATTCAGAAGAAATTGTAGACCTATTTAGGCACTACTCATGGGTTTGTAGAGAACCCATTAGCTCATCAATGGAAAAGATTGAGAGATCCTTTTCCTCTTCAATGGCAATCACCACTGCATCAAATTTTTTTGGTAAACTTCTAAGGATTTTCTCCACGGTCCTTTTATCTGCCATGAATTCTCCATTCACTCTCAACTAGTTTATCAAACTTGAGATTCTTGTGTGAAATTTTGAGATGGAATACTGTCCTTCATTTGGAGAGTCTCAAACTCTCTTCGAAGAATTTGGAGCTTCACCAATCTGACTTTATCAGTCCCTTTGTAGTTGGATTGGAGGATTTCCCAAGTTTCCTTTGCATAGTTAGATGTTATTATTAAGAGAAAAATGGTTTCTGTCAATTCTACTTCAATCAAACTTAATGCTTTTTAATCTTTCTGCCTTAACTCCTTCAACCGGGTCTTTTTTTGTTTGTGAGAACAACATATGTTGTTGGATTAGTCACATTATTGAACCCATTGATTACAAACTCCCACAAATCATTAGAAACCATTATGGTCTTCATCTTCTTTTCTCAAACCTCAGAGTTATGCTCATTAAATAGTGGTGGATGCTACCAACTCTTACTTTCATCTCCATCCATGTCTAGAACAAGAAAACTTTAAACACCAAAAAAAATGCCCAACTCACTCAAGACTTAGCGCCTTCTAGCTCTAATACCATGTTAGAAATTTAAATAGGATAAAACCTATAGGGTTGCAACCCTATTTCCCCAAACAACAAGGGAATATAGAAAAAAAATGTGGAATAGACTTGGAGACACAAAAATGGGCATGCAATATTTTTTTTGTATTAACTTAGAAAAATAACAAATTACAAAATGTTGTCAAATCAAAACTGCAATCTATTGATTGAAAACAAAACTTGCAACAATCTAGAGTTGCACCCACAAACTCAAAAAATTTCAAAAGCTTCTCAGAGCTCTCTTTCCTTCTATTTGATCAGAGCTATTTGTTGCTCTTGGAAAGCACTAAAGGATTTGGAGCTTTCAACTGGTCATTGCAAAATACACAAAAAAAAATACAATTGTTGTTGTTCAGGAGCTTCTCTGAATCACACAGAGAACCCACACAAAAAATCTTGTTCTCAAACTATTGTTGCACAAAAATCTTACTCACATTCTATTCTTAATTCCTTTTTTCTTCACAAAACTCCCTCTCAAATTTGAATCTACCTCCCATATTTAATTCTTCCACAAACTGATGTACACGTCAAGAGTAAGTTGGGAAAGAAATCCCCAAAAAAAAACTTCCAATTGTGCTGGCAACAAATGCCCCCTGAAAGTTAAGTGGAAAAGGGAAGAGGATCAGGGGCAATTAATTTCTCCAAGTATCATACATTTTTTTGGATATTGTAGTAATTCTATTTGCAACAAAGGATTCATAAATTCCTCCACCTTTGTCTAAAAATATGGAGTGATTCTATACTAGGAAGAAAAATGAAGATGGGATATAACAAGTGTTAGCGCCAAATAAATATGTCTTGGGGAACTACACTGATCACAAAGCCACCTACCAATTAGAACAGTATCAAAGGGAATATGAGAAATAAATAGAGGTAGTCGCCAATACAAGCAAACCCAAATTGGTGAACCAACACATGCAGGATAGATACTGCAAAATTTCTTGCTGCCAAAAACAACCAAAGCAAGCACAATTTGCTGATAAAACCTAGGTAAAATTCCATTCAATTTTTTTGAAATTGAAGCCCCCTTCAATCATAAAATATATTACCAAACAAAATGACGCTAACCTTGGAAGTTAATAGAAAATATTTAATTTTCCACAAATCAAGAAGAAAAGTCTTGAAAACTAGAATTAGGATTATAGGAGAGGAATCAACTTAGACATGAGAATAAACCCAAGCATTCCTGGCCCATGAAAATTTTCAGTTCAGTGAAAGTTTCGATTGCTTGATTGGCCAAGAAATCTGTACATGGATTGGCTTCTCTATACCAGTGCATGATCTAGGATGAGGTGAAACTTTTGAGTTGGGACAAGATGGGTGATAATAGATAGTTCAGATGCCAAGCTTCATTTTTTCTATTTTTAACTATAGATATTAACACCAAGAATCACCTTCAATAATAACATGAGAAAAAAAAAAGTTTAGAGAAAAAGTCAATACTAAGTCGCAAAGCATTAAAATCTACAACATTGTTAGTTCCATCAACAAGTCCTTCACATACAACCCCCAAAAAATTACCTTGCCAATCTCTTAAAACAATAGTTGCACTAGACTTGCCCGAGTTGCCTTAGGAGGCCCCATCAAAATTGATTTCTATAAACTCACGAGGAGGAAGAACCCAATTGATTATCTTTCTATTGATTGGATATTTGTAGACTTGAATAGACCCAACCCTTGGGGGTTTGATTAGAGGATAGTTTTTGAGGATGAAATGATCCCATGAGGAAAAAATTCTTGAAGCATTTAGACTTTTAAAAATACCAGACATAGTTACTTCAGAAATAGAGTTCTCAATCTTCTACAATCTTCTGTAATATTTGACATGGATTCAGAGCCTTTTATTTAAATATTCTATTTTTCCTTTTGAGATAAATATTCCAACAAACAATAGAAGGGCCTATCTCCAAAATAAAAGAAAAGGAATAGTTGGGAAAGAGGAGAAGACAACTAAGAAAATGATTCAAGATTGACTTGTGAAGAGGACTTTTCCACCCAAGTTTCTTCATAAACCAAGTCTAGCATTGATGGGAAAAGTTACAATAGATGAGGAGGTGAGAAAAAGATGTATAAGACTGGCCATATAAAATAAAAGAAAAAAGAGGAGTGATCCCATAACTGTCAAGACGCATCCCTATTAATATTCCATCTTTCAAGGCAATCCAAGTATGAGCTCTTGCTTTAGGGAGGACATTCGGCCCCCAATAAAGTTTAAAAGGCCATGGCCTTGATAAATTAGAAGTTAAATAATTATATCCATCTTTTAATTTGTAATTTCTAGATTTACTTTTGGTCCAGATAATAGAGTCATGTTTATTGGACAGGAAAATTTATCTTTTCCTTAGTTCAGATTTGAGTGAAATTTTCATGTGAATTGGAACCAAAAGAAAATAAAAATATTTCCAACCAATCAGGTTTTGATTACCAAGGAAGAATTGCAACTAATCTCTAACTTTATCTCCCCAAAGTGCTTTAAGAGCAGTCTTGATTTTAACCCAATCACCAAGAGTTCTAAGGGGTTTGTGTCTGTTCTAGGAACCCCTATAATTTTTGAAAACTAATCAATTTTTTTTTTAATATGTGTAGAATGGAGTCTAGTTTAAAAAATTTAATTTATTTGAAATTATAATCAATGGTACAAAAATAAAGTAAAAAATACAAAACAATAGTTGTTGAAAAAACACACAAATAAAAGAAATTCAAGATGAAAGTCTTTACATTGTCAAAATGTGAAAAAATTGCCTCGTTAAATAGCTAAGAGAGAGCACAACATTACCCAAGTGTTAGATTTACTTGACCTTTAAACATGTGTAAACCTTACGGTTAGCACAATGAGATTATGTGAAATCCTGTAGAATATGGAAAAACATGTATTTGGATGTTGTGAAGACTCTCAAACCTTTGGGTTGGAAATCCTAAGAAAATCCAAGCCTGATGCTTGGGGATTCCCAAAGAAAGATAAAACATAAGCACATTATAATGTGCTACCATTATTTGAATGCATTGACAAAATGTGAGTGTGTTATAATGCGCTCACATTTTGGTCAACATTAAAAAAATATTCTTTTTTCTTTCTATTTCTTCTTGGTATTTTTTAAGGAAACTATATAAATTTAAGTATAAGTTGATATTTATATATGGAAATTTACTTTCTTATAATTTAAGTTATATTTCATGTATATATTTTTAGGATGTTTGAGAATTGTTTTAGATCTCTAGGAGTTATAATGAAAATTATAGTTTTTGGAAGATCTTTAAAAAATTTAGAATTATTCAAATTTTAGTGTTCGACATATCAAATTTTAGTAATTAGGAGGTCAAATTTTAGTAAGCAAAAAGTTGTATTATTTCTCTCTATCTCACTCATTTTTTATTCCTTTTCCTCCATCCTTGGCTCCATTCTTTATCCTTCCTCTCCTTCCTCCCTCCTCTATCTTTGTCCATCTCTATGTCCTATCCTCCACTCCACCTCCTTCCCCCCTCTGCTTCTCCAATCCTCCCTCTGCCTCCGTCATCTCTGCCTCATGTTTATATCATCTTTGCCACTCCTCCTCACTTGTCCCTCCATCTCCTCTCTATTCATTTGGTCTGCTCCTGCCCTCCATCCATCACACCCTACCACTCTTTGGACACTTATCTATCCCACCTCTCTCCCTCCCTACCTCTCCCTCCCTCCCTCATTCCCTCTCTACTTCTCTCTATCCCTCCTCTCTTTCTCTACCTCTCCTTCCCTCTCTACTTATCATTTTATCCTCTCCCCCTCTATTTACCAATCTCTCCCTCCATTGTTGAAAATTAATTTGATTTTGTAGCTTAATACTTTGTAAAACTATTATACTTGTTGATCTAAATATGTATTCTTTTTTACAAATTATTTGTGGGTGATTATATGATTAATCCATTTTATCATTTGTAGAATGAAGACATAAGGTTGTAGAATAAATAGAAAAAATATTAGAAGACACACAACATATACTATGGAGAAACCATTTTGGGAAAAAACTCCACAAAGAATCAATGTATTATTTAATCTTTGAAGTAGATTACAATAATTCCAATTCTTTATTGAGAATGCTTCTTTTTCCAACATCAAATCTCATTCACAACCTACAATAAAACTAATACAAACTCTCTTCAACTTGCATGATATAAATAGGAAATAATCAACCTTGTAAAATCCAAAGAGTTATAATTACAATGATCAATTCCTATCTCCAAAATGGTACACCTATCTCTTGCAAGTAGATTTCTTTCGTGAAGAACAATGTCAAAACATGTGCTTCATCCATTTGGGCATCCCAAAATGAAGTCATAACTCAACCTTTATTACGTAAATATCTTCAAGGCTTATCCACAAAGTAGGCTCCCAATAATGGGCCCACTTAGCTCAGCCTTTTGAAATATCTTAGCATGCAAATGGAGTTAATTCCAAGAAGCCAACTTGGGCACCCAAGGTGGGTCCAAGTCATTCTCTATTACCTAAAACACATATCTCCACCATTCATGCAAACATCATGCATGAATGATCTCCCCCTATTAATTGAAAGTATCAACTTTCTATTTGACATGCAACTAAATTCATTAGCCATGTAATTGAAGTCAACTAAAGTCAACTACATGCAACTCAAAATAACTAACATGCAACTGAAGATGACTGAACTAAAATGAACTGTATTGAACTGAATTGAATAGTACCACTCCACATGCATTGTAATTATCAATCCCTATTTTGTAGGAACAAGACATGCATTGCATAAGAGTTATCAATCCATCAAATAGTTAAATGAACCAAGGTATGTCCCTTCTCCCATGTGTGCACCCATCTATTCCTATTTTGTAGGAGCTCTCCTAAGGAATCTACACATGTTCCTATTATTTAGGAATAATTGCAAATATCAATTAACATGATTATTTCATTCAAAATTAATCTTTCTAATCCTATTGTTTGAGAACAATTTTTGAGGACTTAGGAGATACATGAAATAAATAATGTTTAGGATTGTAATTAAATGGCATCGTATTTCCAACATTCTTCCACTTGACACTATACATTGCAATTATTCTAAATAAGGAATAAATATTATAAATGAAGTACAGGACTCAAGGCCAATGGCCTTCCTGCACCAACTAATCAATCCATGCCAACTTCAAATGCAACCTACATAATCATGAAGCTTCCAAGCAAATGATTAAATCCAAGAGAACTTATCTATGGGAAATAGTTTCATAAGATAATCTGCAATATTAATTAAAGTGTCAACTTTCTCAACTAATACCTTCCTAGTATCAACCAAACCAATACCTTTCCCAAGTCTTTTTATCCAAACTTACTCTTTGGAGGCATGTTAAACTACCGAGTGTGTTGAACTCATGTTCAACCAAGGTGTAGGCTCCTCAATATTTTTTGTTGAAAATATTTTTTCTTGCAAGTAACCATTCCAAAAAAATGTCTTAACATAAGAGAGCTCAAACCTCACCTATTTCTCCTAGTATCCATGTGGACCTGTAACCAACCAATCCATGACAAACTCCAAATGCAAAACAACACTTTCATGAAGTAATCAAGAAAATGATTGATGTACCAAATACTTAAGAAAACTACACAAGATCAATGGAAAAACTCCAATCATGAATCGGGAACATAAATATGACATCCATGATCTAACCATCTCCTACTAGGAGATCACAAACAATATTATTTGAAATAACCAATGCATCATTACTATCATCTGAGGATTCTTCTATAGAAGCATCATAACTCTCTTTCTTGTTCTTACAATCCTTCTTCACATGTCCCGGTTTCCCACAATTCCAACACTTTACCTTACTTCGTCCTTCTCACTTACCCTTCCCTTGTCTCCCTTAGGTTCCTTTTTCTTAGGCCTACCTTTTACAAACAAGGAATCTTGGATTTCTATTTTTAGACTTCCTCCTCATCTCCTCTAATAGGAGTGTAGGAATTATATTCTCCATCTTTAGATCTGCACCACTACCACTAATAGCAACAATTAGATTTTCCCAAGATTCTAGTAAAGAACAATGTAATAAAATGCATTTATCTTCATCTTCTAGCTTTACATCTACATATGCTAATTGACTTAGAATAAAATTAAAATCATTCAAATTATTTGCAATAGAATCACCTTCTTTCATCTTAAATGAATACAACTGTCTTTTTAGATACAACTTATTAGTAAGACTTTTAGTTTGATAAATATCAACTATTCTCTTCCACAACTTATATGTAGTAGTTTCTTCTAAAACATTCAAGAGAACAACATCAGCAATACATAATCTTATGGTCCCTATTGCCTTCTTATCAATATTATCCCAATCCTCATCTAACATCATTGTAGGTGACTTTGTCTCATTACCAACAAATAACCAGTGATCTCTCTCTTCAAGGAGATCCTCCATTTTTAATTTCCACATCTCATAATTAGATCCATTGAATCTTTCAATATCTAAATGAGAATTAATTGTAAAAAACTTATTTTCCAAAATCAACGATAACAAAAAAATAGTAAAAATCTCCCACTATAGCCAAAAAATCTCCAATCTTTTAAGAGAAAGGCATCCCAATACTCTACCCAACCTAAGCTCTGATACAAAATGTTGAAAATTGATTTGATTTTGTAGCATAATACTTTGTAAAACTATTATACTTTCTAATCCAAATATGTATTCTTTGGTATAAAGTCTTTGTGGGTGATTATATGATTAATTCATTTTATCATTTGTGGAATGAAGACATAAGGTTGTAGAATAAATAGACAAAATATTAGAAGATACACAACATATACCATGGAGAAACCCTTTCAGGGAAAAAATCCATCAAGAATCAATGTATTATTTAATCTCTAAAGTAGATTACAATAACTCCAATTTTTGATTGGGAATGCTTCTTTTTCCTTCACCAAATATTCTTCACAACCTCCAATAAAATTGATACAAACTCTCTTCAACTTGCTTGAGATAAATAGGCAATACTCAACCTTGTAAACTCCAAAGAGTTATAATTACAATTCTCAATGCCTATCTCCAAAATGGTACACCTATCTCTTGCAAGTAGAGTTCTTCCATGAAGAAAAATGTCAAAACATGTGCTTCATCCATTTTGGCATCCCAAATTGAAGTCATAACTCAACCTTTCTTCTCTAAATATCTTCAAGGATTATCCTCAAAGTAGGCACCCAAGAATGGGCCCACTTAACTCAGCCTTGTGAAATATCTTAGCATGCAAAAGGATTTAATTCCAAGAAGCCAACTTGGGTGCCCAAGGTGGGTCCAAGTCATTCTCTATTAACTGAAACATATCTCTCCACCATTCATGTAAAAATTATGCATGAATGATCTCCCCTTGTTAACTGAAAGTATCAACCTATTAGCTAACATGCAACTAAATTCATTAGCATGCAACTCAATTCAATTGAATTCAAGTACATTTAACTCAAAATAGCTAACATGCAACTAAAGATAACTGAACCATAACTAAACTAAACTGAACTAAACTAAACTAAACTAAACTAAACTAAACTAAACTGAATTAAATTGAACTGAACAATACCACTCCACATGCATTGTAATTATCAATCCCTATTTTTTAGGAACAAGACATGCATTACATAAGAGTTATCAATCCATCAAATACTTAATTGAACCAAGGTGTGTCCCACCTCCCGTGTGTGCACCCATGTGCTCCTATTTTGTAGGAGCTCTCCTAGGGAATCTACACATGTTCCTATTATTTAGGAATAATAAAAAATGCCAATTAACATGATTATTTCATTAAAAATTAATATCTTTCTAATCCTAGTGTTTGAGAACACTTTCCAAGCACTTAGGAGGTACATGAAATAAATAATGTTTATGATTGCAATTAAATGGCATTCTATTTCCAACATCCATCACTCTCTTTTTTTTCTCTCCATCTGACCTCTCACCCTCCATACCTATTCCTCCCTCTCTGCTTATTTATATATCCCCTCTCCCTCTCTACCTATCTCTCCATTCATCAATTCCTACCACTCTCTCTATTGCTCTCTATCTCACCTCTCTCACCTCCCACTCTCTTCATCCATACCTCTCCCTCTC